>JAKOPK010000101.1:0-80818 GCA_024195185.1 Coniferiporia weirii
GCGCTTGAGCCATGGAAGCCCTAGTATTACGTCTTCCTTGCCGAGGGAAGTGACGAGGAATGTGGTAGTGATGGATCGTCCGCTGATCTTGATTAACCTCCATGTGAATCGGGTGATGGTGCCGTGTTGGTTAGGTGTTCCATCCACATTTCGAATGTGAATGGGATGTGCTAGTGGTTTAGTGGGAATGCGATGTTTAATAACGAACTTTGCATCGATGAATTTTCCCTCCGCTCTGGAGTCGATGAGTGCATTGGTAGAGACGTTTTGATCGTGTACGGTCATTGTAATGGGGATCTTCATTGTGGGTAAAGAAGAATCGGAGAGTACAATGGGAGATACATGTATAGGAAGACTCAGCGTCTGTCTGATCTTCCGCTTTAAAAATCCTGCTTGTCCATGGTGTTAAATAATTCCTCTTTTTCCTCGTCTTTTAATGAGTTGATGAGTTGGCGGATTTGGAGAGCTACGTCGTTGGGTGTGGGCGTGGTAGGTTCTGGTGTGGGGGTTTGTTCGGTGGTTCGAATTGTTCGGGTGTTGCTGGTTGGAAATTTGGTACAGTCGCGTGAGTTGTGTCCTTTTTCTCTGCAGGCGAGGCATCGTCCTTCTTTGAAACATTTGTCACACTCTTCGGGGGTGAGGCATGGAGGGTGATTGGTGTTTGAGGAGGTGCTGGTGTTACTGTAGCTGTTGGTGCGAGGGTTGTTTGAAAACTTCCTGAACCGGTTGTTTTGCTGGGTGGGCGGTGGTGGTCCTTGAATGGCTCGGAGGCAGCAGTAGATGTTGTCGCTGCGGGAGGCCGCCTGGTACCAGGCATTAATCGTGGTAGGTATAGTGTTGCAGTTGTAGATAGATTTAAGGAGGGCTGGTGTGAGTCCGGCTTGGTAGAGGGCTATGAGGGCTTCCGGACTCGTGATGCCAGATCGTGTGGCTAGGGATTGGAATTGGTTATTGAAGTCGTCAGCGGTGCCCGTCTGTTTGAGTCTAATTAAGGCTTGTTGGGCCTCGTTGGTGTCATCGGTGGTGATGAACGTGGTTTTGAAGTCTTTGACGAAGTCGCCCCACGTACCGTAGCCGACGATAGTGGTGAGTTTGTTTCCTTTGGAGTCGACATTGTATGCCGATGCGATAGATTCGTGGTTTATGGCCCAGTCTCCGGCCGTTTGGGTCTGCATGAAGGACAGTACGAAGTTGATTTTGAGTTCATCGGTATTGTAGATATGTTTGTTGACGCGAAGATAGGTTTCGCAACTAGAGAGGAATCGGCGGGCATATTCTCGAGTGCCGTCGAATTCGTTGGGTTTGGCGAGGTTGATTTCTTTCACTGGAGCGGCCATTGGTGGTGGTGGGGGTGTTTTGGTAAATGGGAAGATGTCTCTGTAGTTAGGAATGTTCTGGTGGAAGGTTTCTCGGGCTTCGGTTTGATTGTCGAGTTTATGCCAGCCCCACGTCTGTTGTTGTGCATCGTATAGCCACGAGGAGTATTGGAATTTAGCTGCGTCAGTTGGGTGTTTGTTATAGAAAACTTTCGCGACGTCGCTCCAGGCGGTAGCGACGGGACGTGCTGTGGGTTGGGGGATCTGTGATTGCGACAGTTTGGAAGGTTTGTGGGTTTGGACGGTAGTACGTCAACGAAAAAAGGAAGCTTATGCTAGTGTTAAGATCAAAGGATCGGTGAGCTGTCCGGGTTGCGAACACGTCGTAGGCGGAGTCAGTTGGTAGAGACGATGAGATGGGCGACAAAGATTGTAACGACGATGTACTTGGTGAGGCGCATACGATAGGCGCGGCGGTACCGAGTCGGGTTACGACGGAGAGCACGCTGGACTCGAGGGTGAGCAAATGAGCTTGTAAGAACAAAGAGCATAAGCTTAAGGCTATATGCTCGACGAGGTACAGCTTATATAGGCCTATGGAATATAGGGGAAGGGGATGGAATGTACTATGGGTGACGAGTTAGTAGAACATGGTGGAAGCGCATAGAAGGGAATGACTGAGCATGGTACATGATCAGTAAGCGCAACGGGTCATGGAACGTACTGGAAGCATATGGGGATAGGAGTCGGTGGAGAGTGCAAGGAAAAATGTAACAGCCAAAGGCTTTCATCGCGCCTCACTTTTCCGCCTACGCCCTATCGTCCGGAGCGTGCAGTCCCTTTATTTTATATCTGACTGCGCCCCAGCCCTTACCACCATCCTTTCCCTCCTCCCCCACCCTGCGCAGTCATCATCCACCTTGTTTCGCTCCCTGTTGGACCCCTTTCTACAGGCCGCCTCGACCCATCACATGCACCTTGTCTGGTGCCCTGGGCATATGAAGGTCCCGGGCAACGAATACGTTGACACACTCACCCGCCTGCCCCCCCATGGCCGCCCCCTCTTCTACCATACCTACTCTGCCCTCCGCCAGGAAGCCCTTGCGGCTGCCACCGACATGTGGGCCCGCACCTACGCTTCCGACACCCCCCACCACCGCTCTCTCACCGGCCTCGCCCTCCCGCACCCCCCTTCCACCGCCCTTCTCTCATCATGGAAGGCTCCTGCCTCCCACGCCCTCCAAAGCCACGCCGTCCAGGTCGTCCTCGGTCACGGCCATTTCGGCGCCTACGCCGCCCACTTCCTCCCCGACCTCCCCATCTCCTGCCCTTGTGGCGCCCCTCTCCAAACTCGTGAGCACCTCCTGCTGGAGTGCCCTCTCTTCCAACATGCCAGATGGCCCCTCCCTATCGAGGACCGCCTGTCGGCCCAACCCCCTGCGTGGGGCAGCAAACTCGGACTTGGTTGGCTCTTCCCCTTCCTCTGCCGCACTACTGCCTTTACACGTGCCTTCTTGCATGACCCCCTCCTCCCCCCCCCTCCTCCTGACTGCTTCCACCCCCCTTAGATACTGCTCCCTGTTTGTGCCACCACTGCAATCACCGAACCTGGACCCATCTACCATGACCAGCTCCCTTCTTACCCCCCTCTACATGCATTTACTACCCTAGCGTACTTGCAATCAGGTGACTGCGTCTTGTATTCGATACTATTGCGGTATATAAATTGAGAATCAAAAAAAAAAAAAAAATGTCGATCACCTGTTTGGCCCAAGTTACGGAGTAACGAGACGCGTGACAGCCACATCCTCTCATCACCCTTACTACCCGCCGCCACGACCATCCGGCATGGCGTCAGGCTATGCGCCTATCGAAGCAGACGATGTATGTAGCTCAATAAATAACCAGCAATTGACCATATTTAACGATGTCACTTATTTCTGAATAGCGTACTGAGCAGAATGACGGTCTCGAGTTCAAATGTCGGTAACGCGTCTCAGGACTCGGAGTGCACTAGCTGTGGTTAATTGATTACTGCGCCGCCAGCATTCCTTCCCGAAGACAACGCGAACGGCTCGGGCGGTGGAAGAGGGGTGTCGAATGCGAATAGAGGTACGTTTGTGTTGTTCTCGTACGACGCCATTGCTGAATGGACATAAGGTTACTTGAGCGACCAGCCGCAGCGACGGTCAAGCATCTGGACTTTCGAATATTACCAGCAATACTTTGATGTGGACACCAAAACCGTACGTAGGGCTTACCCTATTTCAGGAACCGCGTGCAGAACTGACTGCTCGAATTTCATAGGTCCTACAACGCTGCTGGGCGACCCTCCTCCCCACCTCCGCCAACACCTACGTCGCGACGCACCTCTCGCCCGTACCGGACCTCTACGGCCCATTCTGGACACTAACGACAGTCATCTTCTCCCTATTCGTCTTCTCCTCGCTCGCAGCGTCGATCGCATCGTTCCTCTCGCACCCCTCCGCGCAGTACGATTACAACTTCCAGCTGCTCTCCATCGCCGTATCGCTGGTGTACTCGTATGGGCTCGGCGCACCCGCACTGCTTTGGTTTGCACTGAGGTATTTGGGTGTAACTGAATGGAGCCTTGTCGAGGCGATTGCTGTGTGGGGATATGGCCAGTTCGTGTGGATACCTGTTGCCGTACGTACTCTCTTTTCCTCGACTTAGTTTGTATATACATATACGCCTAACACTCTTCTTCCTTCCGCATTTGTCACGCACAATATAGGCCCTCTGCGTCATCCCCGTCCCCATCCTGCGGTGGGTCCTCGTCGGTATCGCCTGGGGCCTCTCGGGATATTTCCTCCTCGCGAACATCTACCCCGTGCTCGCCACCGCCGAAGCAAAGGCAACGCGCGCCCTCGCGGTGCTCATTGCGCTCTTGCACATCGCGCTTGCACTCACGTTCAAGGTGCTCTTTTTCTCGTATTACGTCGTGAAGGACATCGGCAGCGGCGATATCGGGGTTTAGCTGGACCTGGATTCGGTCTCGTGATGGCTCGCGATCCCGGAGGGGCTTCCCCCCCGTTTGTACTCCCAAGAATATGACGCATTTTATTAGTTTCGTATCTCGGTCTGGAGCAGTGCATGTCCATCGCGCGTTCGCCCACAATACGCTCTATGACGCGCGGTTAGTGCAAAGTCTCAGATGGATAGTGAGTTATAGGCTTCCATATTATCAGTCGCAGATGGGTACGGTCAAGATGCATGAGTAAGGTTGTAGCAAATAATTTATTTGCCCAGGGAAATACGAAAATTCATGTTTCCTACTGCTCCAATTTTGTGGACTCCGCAAGCAGGTTTGAGAAAATTCTGGACGCCGGTCATGATGGACGCTGTACGGTACTTATATTGTTTCCCTGACATCCCTGCACCGATGGTGTTGATATCAATCACTTGTCATACCCGAGCTCATGATCGTACATACATGATACATCTTCCTCTGGCTAGCAAGAGTACTACTGGCCAGCTGTGTCGCACGTTGTTCTGCAAGCAAGACTGAGTCTGAACCTTTCTTTGGATATAGCGAAGTTGGAATTCCCAGTTCAGATACTGCGTTTTTATTTTTATTTTTACAGTAAAGCGAGTCGGCGGTGGCGGTTTTCCAAAATGGGCAAACCGCCGAGTATGGATCGCATGATGGATACAGTATGATGCAATCGCGTCATTCACTTTTGTTGTGAATTTTTTTAATTAATTGGGTCCGGGGCCGGGGCCGGGACTGGCGTCGGCGACTTGAGCCCGCCTGCTCAGTCCCCTCCATAAGTCCATATGCACACGTCTTGAATCTTGATGCGCAATGCCCGCAGGAACAGGTGTGCGGGACGGAGCACGGACCCGGCGCGCCGGGTTCTTGGGGGCTGTGGGTTTGAACATTGGGGGAATCGTGTTGGTGAGTTTTTTGATCGCGGTGGGAGGAAGGACGTGTACGTACAACAAAGTATATTGCTGTGCGGCGGCGACTGCGCCGACGCGATTGGGTCGGCCGAAGACGTACTACGGGGCGCTGCGCAGCGTGTGTGTGTGTAGTGGTCTTTACGGTGTTCTCACTCAAAAAGGACTTGTGCGTCTGCGTCGAAACTATGGACACGGTCGGTGGTTTCGGTTTCGGGATCAGTTTCGAATTTCATGCCTTTCGGGATGGCGATGCTACTATGTATGTTGGTGCGAATACCCCGCGCTACTATTTCTGCTCCTTTAAGTTTCTCTCCCTTCCTGTCCTTTCCGCCGCTCTAAAAGCGTGTTGATAGTAATATATTACTCTATTCTACTCTACTCTCGGACTTGACGTCAAGGGACATGCACAGCTAGCTCGTGCACGGTGCACGGGCCCTGCGGGGCCGGAGGTAGTCAAGGGCTGGCGCCACTGCGAGAGGCGTGTGTGCGGACAGGCTGGGGTTCTGCGGCGCATGTGTATTTAAGGATGAGGAGCCGTCTGAGGGGCCTTTTTTCGTTTCTCGACGCCCTCCCCTCCTGTTAGGCGCACTTGGACGCCCCTTGCTCTTCAGCGCCGCGCGCACATTTCATAGTGAACTAGGAGGAGATTTGACTTGTGGACGCTCAGGTCTGTGATCCAGGTACTTGTGATGATTCATCTTCGTCGTCATTGGAGCTGATTGTGAAACGAACGCTTTTCTAGCTCTTTCCTGTAATAAATATTAATCTCAACGACCTCAAGGCACCGGTTATTACCCAAACGCGCTACACAGACGATGCGCTTCACGCTTACGGACGTTCTCCGACTCGTATTCCTGCTCACGATCATGACCGTCGCGTACGCGGGGCGGCTTGAAACGGCCGAACCGGCACAGCAAGCGCCGTCGACTGCGGACACGCCGGCCTCCGCTGCCCGGCCGGCCGGCGGGTGGCGCGAGATTTTACAGACGGCCCTGGGGATACGCGACGACGACGTCATGCATACGTTGGACGACGCGGACGCGGACGCAAGAGCGCATATGCACGTTAGGGGTCGGTATATGCGCCGGGGACGCGCGCATCCATGAAGTTGCACAGCAGCGGATGAATAAAATGAAATTTAGATTTAGATTCTACGGAAGAAGTTGGAGTTGTATCTTATGATTTGTGACGATTACAAACATGTACTACGTGTGCGGAGACGATTGCACGGCTGTTCGCACTGAGGGCTTCCGATTAGGAAGAGAGCTCCTCGGCTCTTGTATACACTGGGACTTTGTTTGTATTATCGCCCGTATCGCTCAGTGTGCTGCTGGCACCAGTTGGACGTCTTCGCTTGGTTGCCGTTGCCAAAGGAGATGTATGGATGTCCTGCCGAAACGTACTCCGCTTGTGTATTATTGGAACTTGTGGCTGCCTCTTCCCCGTGCGGAACTGCGAGTTGATTGATTTCCGGGAGAGCGTTCGAGTTTTGGGCTCGTGCAAGGGCAGAGCTGGCGATGTGCTTGGACGCGAGTGTGCTGACCGGCCCCCTATATGTCAAATACCTGGGTCTGGACGCGAGCAGCGACCGGGTGACCCATTCATGCAGGGGATCCCATGCCGGCGACACCTTGGCGCATTAATTATATCTGATACCCGCACTGCTTACTCCCGCATAATATTCACGGAAATCCGTATCCGGGAGCAGCGCAGCTGAGTAAAGACAGAAAAAAACGGTCGAGCGCCACCGAAAGCAAACACGGAACAACATAAGCTCGCTTCCCACGGCCAGCCCAATGATGCATGCGCAGAGTCGACTGCTCGTTCGCCCACTCTCGACGTCGTCGCTGCTCCCGTGCCCGACGACGCCTACGACGCCCCTGACGACAGGTACGCCCCGCCCCGCCCGACACCCACGCACGCCCCGACGCTGCTGCACCGGCGCGCACCGCATACCCCGTCGTCTCTGACACCCTACGCGCACGCACGTCGTCCACTAGCGTCCGTTCCCGCGCTCTCCTAAGCAGGCCACTGGCCGCCCCACCGTTCCCTCTCGCCCGTACACGACGGCCACACACGGCCACCCGCCCCCCATGGCTATGCGCCCCGGCGGTCCCCGCGCGCCCGAGCCTGTCTACGCGCACGGCCAGAGCCCCGTCGACCCTCGCGACCCTCGCAACCCGTTCCACCAGCCCGACGCACACTTCGAGTCCGAGTCCGACGTAGGCGACCCGTATCCATCTCGCAGGAACACATATGCGTCCGACCTCGATGCGAGCAACCCCGCCCTCGCAGAACAGCAGTATTACGACCACGAGCAGTATGGTGAGTGCCACATCTCTTCTGTGCGCGTGTGAAGGGCCAAGAGCGGTGCTGGGGCCCCATGCCCCCGTGCGCGCTCGCCGCAATTTCCCGATGCGGACCCTTGCGTTGAGAAAGAATCCGTTTGAATGTGTCGTCGACGAGCGTCTGGCGGCGCAGACAGTAGTTCGGCCGCCGTTGCGCGTGCGGCCGCGCTCGGTTGCTTCTATCTCTCGCATCACTGCTTTTTCGTTCTTTTTCGTCGTGGCTATGTCTGATCCGTTTCCAACTTCCCAGCGCACAATCGCCAGGAAGGGGACACTGATACCGAGGACGATGTCTATGGGAATCGTTATGAACCGTCTGCAGAGTCACTCATGCCCGGCTCGCGCATGGGCTTTTCCGAGCTCAACATGAGCGAGTATGGCGGTCCGCCAGGCGTTCGAGAACCGTATCCTGCATGGGCCTCCGATCGCAACATCCCGCTCTCCAAAGAGGAAATTGAGGACGTTTTCCTCGACCTCGCGCACAAGTTCGGCTTCCAGCGTGACTCAATGCGCAACATGTTCGACTTTCTAATGCAGCAACTCGACAGCCGGGCGTCTCGCATGCCGCCCGACCAGGCGCTCCTTACGCTCCATGCGGACTACATCGGTGGCTGGCACGCAAACTATCGCAAATGGTACTTTGCTGCACAGCTTGATCTGGACGACGCTGTCGGTCAGACGCAAAACCCGGGCCTGCAGCGCCTGCGCTCCACGACCTCCAAAAAGCGTGCACCCAAGCGCGGTGGTGCTGAAAAGTCACTCCATGCTGCGCTTGACCGCTGGCGTGAGGCAATGCATAATATGACGCAATACGATCGCCTGCGTCAAATTGCGCTCTACCTCCTTTGTTGGGGCGAGGCTGCCCAGGTGCGCTTTTGTCCGGAGTGCTTGTGTTTTATCTTCAAATGCGCGGACGACTATTATCGCTCGCCGGAGTGTCAAAATCGTGACCAACCCGTGCCTGAAGGCCTTTTCTTGCGAGCGGTCATCAAGCCTCTGTACCGCTTTATTCGTGACCAAGGATACGAGCTTGTTGACGGCCGGTTTATCCGCCGCGAAAAGGATCATGAAGGGATTATTGGGTATGATGATATCAATCAACTGTTCTGGTACCCAGAAGGAATTGCACGGATAGTACTCACGGACAAGGTACGCAGATGTGTATATTTGACGTGCGAAAATACGGTCTCTGATGCGTTTTTTTAGACACGACTGGTAGACATTGCTCCCGCACAGCGTTTTATGAAGTTCGACAGGATAGACTGGAATAAGGCCTTCTTCAAGACTTACTATGAAAAGCGGTCATTCCTCCACCTCCTGGTAAACTTCAACCGCATATGGGTTCTCCATATCTCGTTGTATTGGTATTACACGGCTTTCAACTCACCAACGGTTTACACGGCTTCGGGCGAAACGAGTCCAACGGCAGCTATGACCTGGTCGGCAACAGCTCTCGGTGGCGCAGTCTCTACCGTTATTATGATACTTGCTACGCTTGCGGAATTCTCGTATATCCCTACGACCTGGAATAATACCTCGCACCTTACTCGGCGGCTGCTTTTCCTTTGTATAACACTTGCTCTCACGGCCGGCCCCACTTTCTATATCGCAATTACAGACAGCCCAGGGTCTTCTAGCAACGTTCCGCTCATTCTCGGCATTGTGCAATTCTTCATCGCGGTGATTGCGACGCTTCTCTTCGGTATCATGCCTTCTGGGCGCATGTTCGGCGACCGAGTAGCAGGTAAAGCGCGCAAGTATCTCGCCAGCCAGACATTTACTGCAAGCTACCCAACGCTCACCCGCACTTCCCGCTTCGGCTCGCTTGCGATGTGGGTCCTTATCTTTGGGTGCAAATTTACGGAATCGTATTTCTTCTTGACACAGTCGTTCCGGAACCCTATTCGCGTAATGGTCGGGATGAAAGTGCAAAATTGTAACGACAAATTCTTTGGGAATGCACTTTGCAGAAATCAGGCGACGTTCACGCTTACGATTATGTACATGATGGACCTTGTGCTCTTCTTCCTCGACACCTTCCTGTGGTATGTCATTTGGAGTACAGTTATCAGTATCGGGCGCTCGTTTGTGCTTGGGCTGTCGATCTGGACACCGTGGCGCGAGATTTTCATGCGTTTGCCGAAGCGCATTTACTCGAAACTGCTCGCGACGGCGGACATGGAGGTCAAATACAAGCCGAAGGTCCTCGTCAGTCAGATCTGGAATGCGATCATTATTTCGATGTACCGCGAGCACTTGCTTTCGATTGACCACGTGCAGAAACTGCTCTACCACCAAGTCGCGACAGATGGTGATAATGGCCGGCGGGCGCTTCGAGCCCCGGTGTTCTTCATGTCGCAGGCTGATCGTGGCTTCAAGGGCGAGTTCTTCCCGCCTGGTAGCGAAGCAGAGCGCCGCATCTCGTTCTTCGCACAGTCTCTTACGACCTCTATCCCGGAAGCGCTTCCCATTGATGCAATGCCGACGTTCACTGTTTTGACGCCGCACTACTCGGAGAAGATTTTGCTGTCACTACGTGAGATCATCAAGGAGGAGGACCAGCACACTCGTGTGACTTTGCTTGAATACCTCAAGCAGCTCCACCCGGTCGAATGGGACAACTTCGTCAAGGACACGAAAATTCTCGCTGAGGAGTCGAACATGTTCAATGGACAAAATCCGTTTGGTGGATCGGACGAAAAGGGCAGCAACGGGAAGACGGTGGATGATTTGCCGTTCTACTGCATCGGGTTCAAGAGTTCCGCCCCTGAATTCACTCTGCGTACGCGTATTTGGGCATCACTGCGCGCGCAGACGCTTTACCGTACGGTATCAGGAATGATGAACTACGCAAAGGCGATCAAGCTGTTGTATCGTGTCGAGAATCCGGAAGTCGTGCAGCTGTTTGGTGGGAACACGGATCGTCTTGAGCGCGAGCTTGAACGCATGGCTCGTCGCAAGTTCAAGTTTGTGGTCTCCATGCAGCGGTACTCGAAGTTCAACCCCGTCGAGCGCGAGAATGCGGAATTTTTGCTGCGTGCGTACCCAGATCTGAATATCGCGTACCTTGACGAGGAGCCTGCGAAGCGTGAGGGAGGCGAGCCGCGCTTGTTCTCTGCGCTTATTGACGGACACTCCGAGTTCATTGCGGAGACAGGACGCCGCAGACCTAAGTTCCGCATTGAGCTTCCCGGAAACCCTATCCTCGGAGACGGCAAGTCGGACAACCAGAACCATGCGATCATCTTTTACCGCGGAGAATACCTGCAACTCATCGATGCGAATCAGGACAACTATCTCGAAGAGTGCCTGAAGATCCGGAACGTACTTGCGGAATTCGAGGAATACGCGGTGTCGAGCCAGAGTCCGTACGCGCAGTGGGGCCACCAAGACTTCAAGAAAGCGCCTGTCGCGATCGTTGGAGCTCGCGAGTACATTTTCTCGGAGAATATCGGTGTACTAGGCGATATTGCTGCAGGCAAGGAGCAGACGTTCGGGACGCTAGCCGCCCGCGCGCTCTCGTGGATCGGCGGGAAGCTGCACTACGGGCATCCGGATATCCTGAACGGTATTTTCATGAACACGCGTGGTGGTGTCTCGAAGGCTCAGAAGGGTCTGCATCTTAACGAGGATATCTTCGCGGGTATGACTGCGTTCGGACGTGGAGGCAAGATCAAGCACACGGAGTATTTCCAGTGTGGGAAAGGAAGGGACCTTGGGTTTGGTACGATTCTAAACTTCCAGACGAAGCTGGGCAATGGAATGGGTGAGCAGATGCTTAGTCGCGAGTACTATTATCTCGGAACGCAGCTCCCCATCGACCGCTTCTTGACGTTCTACTATGGGCACCCTGGTTTCCACATCAACAATATTCTCGTTATCTTGTCGGTTCAGATTTTCATTGTCACCAGTGCGTTGTTGTTTTCCTTTATATTGGTTCTGTGTGCTAACTCTTAATCGCAGTGGTGTTCTTGGGCACGTTGACTAGCCAGTTGTCAATTTGCAAGTTCAACAATCAGGGCCAGTTCATTGCAAACCAACCTGGATGTTACAACTTGTCGCCGATCTTTGACTGGATCAAGCGCTGCATTTACAGTATTTTCCTGGTGTTTATGATTGCGTTTATGCCCCTGTTCTTACAAGGTATGTGTTGCTCTCATTTTCGGATTAGGTGAGGCTAAGGATATCCCGTTACAGAACTCGTCGAACGTGGAACGCGTCGTGCGGTCGTCCGTCTTTCGAAGCACTTCTGTTCATTGTCACCAGTCTTTGAGGTCTTTTCGACCCAGATTTACTGCAACTCGATTCTGAGCAATCTCAACTATGGTGGTGCGCGTTATATTGCAACAGGCCGTGGCTTTGCGACGTCTCGCGTGAATTTCAGTACTCTCTATTCGCGCTTCGCAGGGCCAAGTATATACCTCGGCATGCGCACGTTGATCATGCTGCTGTATGTCACGATGACCATGTTTATACCGCATCTCGTCTACTTCTGGATTACGACTCTTGCGCTGTGTCTCTCACCGTTCTTGTTCAACCCGCACCAGTTTGCGTTCGCAGATTTCGTCATTGACTATAGGTGAGAATTAGAGCCGACTTCTTTCGTGTGGGATGTATGCTGACTGACAACACATTATAGAGAATACATTCGTTGGATGTCTCGGGGTAACGCGCGTGCGCACAAGAATGCATGGATTGGGTATTGCCGACTTTCTCGCACGATGATTACTGGGTACAAGCGGAAGAAGCTCGGCCAGCCTTCTGGAGGTGCTGCAACGGGCGGTGACTCGCCACGCGCTCCCTGGCGCGCGGTCCTCATCACTGAGATCGTCTTCCCTATATGCATGGCAGTATTGTTCGTCGTTGCATACCTGTTCGTGAAGTCGTTCCCGCAAGTCTCCGGCCGGGAAAATGCGAGTCCGCTCGTCCGTATTGCGATTGTGTCCCTTGGTCCGATCGTTTGGAATGCCGCGGTGCTCCTGGTGTTGTTCATGGTGTCGCTGTTCCTCGGCCCGATGCTGGATACAGTTGCTCCGAAGTTTGGGTCCATCATTGCGTTCATTGCGCACTTCCTCGCGTTGGTTGGGATGGTTGGGTTCTTCGAGTTCCTCGTAAGCAGTGCTCTTTCTTACTACTACTGGAAGATTTTCCGACTGATGGTTGCCCTTTCGTAGTGGTTCCTGGAGTTGTGGGATGCCTCGCATGCGGTGCTCGGTATGATTGCTGTCATTTTCGTCGAGCGTGCGATCCACAAGGTCCTTATTTCGGTGTTCCTGTCGCGTGAGTTCAAACATGACGAGACGAACCGAGCGTGGTGGACGGGTAAATGGTACGGACGTGGGCTTGGTTCGCATGCGATGAGTCAGCCGGCGCGTGAGTTTGTTGTCAAGATTATCGAGCTTTCGCTTTGGAGCTCGGATTTCCTGCTTGGCCACTTCTTGCTGTTTCTGCTCACGCCGCCGTTGCTTATTCCGTACTTTGACCGGCTGCATGCTACCACCCTCTGTGCGTCTTTTCTACCTTTCTTTTTTGTTTGAGCTGTTGAGCTAATCGGATAACATAGTCTGGTTGCGACCATCACGTCAAATTCGTGCACCGCTGTACTCGCTTAAGCAAAAGCGTCAACGGCGGCAGATCGTCTTCAAGTACGGTCTGGTGTTCGTCGTCGTTTTCGCCGTCTTCGTTGCCTTGATTGTAATACGTAAGTTTTATTCAGCGGTGTTAATGTTCAGTCTTCTGACTTGTCCCCACTTTTCGATTTGTAGCCGCGGTCTTCAGCGACATCATCCACGACAATTGCTCGATATGTCAGACAATCTAATCACGCCTTCCGTACACACACCTTTCCTTTCTACAGATACGCAAACGTACGACGGACTTTTGGCATGGACACACTAGTATTGCTATTACTCGCGCTGCTACCTACCGCCTATTTAATATACCCTTCTTCAAAATTAATGACGGACCCTCTATTCATTGACATACTCGTTCTACTTCCTCCCGCTTGCCGGTCATATCACGTCCTTTCACCGCAGCCCGAACAATTTGTTCCCATCACCTCCCTCTTTGCCTCTCCGATTTTCCTCTTTGCTTCCTCCTTTTTTTCCACCTTCGCCATATGCTTCTGCCCTATGCTCTCGCTTCTTGCCTTCCTTAACCTTCTGATTCTGTCCTGTGCACATACCGCGCAAGTTGCCATCCCCCTCCCATCGGACATCTTTCATTTAGCACAAGGAAAGTAATGTAAAAATACGGCGAATTATCTGCACTGGCTAGACAGTGGTGAAACTCGGCGCGTTGACGACTCGTGTATATGCTCTTGTATGTTGGGTTTAACGCGAACAAAGGCGGTGTGCATTACGGAAATGATTATACAAAAAAAACATTGAATAAAGTACAAAACAAGTGGGAGTCAAATGGAAAAATACGAGGCGGAATTACGATGTGTCCATGTCGTTTTCGCTGTCCCGTTCGCGCTCCTCTTCGACCGCAACGACGTCCGCGAGCGCTTTTACATCGCGCACGTCTCCGACACCAGCAATATGCGCAGCCGCATTGCTAACAGCGGTGCTCCCGCCAGCAGCCGGCGTACCCATTTGCTTCGCACGCGTGATGAGTTGCCCGACTGCCCAGTTGACGTAGCCCGTGCGACCTGTCTCCCACTGGCGCCGGCTCGCGTCCGCCAGGGCCGGCGCGCCTGCAGCCAGCCCTGCGGCGTGTGGGAGCGCGGCGGCGCTCTCGAAGAGCCCGTGTACGGCGAGTGGGAGCGAGGCGAGTGCGGCGAGTGTGTTGGTGCTGGGCGCGTCGGGCGGGGAGGCGGAGGCGGAGGTGGGGGAGAGGTAGGCGAGTCGGGAGAGTCGTCGTTCGGTACGTGCGCGCCCTATGCGTGAGATGCGGAGTGCTTTGAGGTAGGCGCGTTTGAGACGGCGTTGCTGGGGATAGAACGTGCACGTTAGAAAGCGGGGTTTTTACGCGGTTCGTGGTAAGGAGACTAGGTAGGAGGGGGAAGGGAAGGGGTGCTCACGTTCTCGATCCTGCGCCTGAGGTCCTCGATGTCGGTCATGAGCCCGGTCTCCTCCTCGGGACGCGTGCTGAGGTCGAGGCCGCGCTGGTGCGGCGCGACGACGGGGAGGTCGGGCGCGAGCGCGAAGATGTTGCGCAGGCTCCACGCTTCGAAGAAGTCGAACGCGATGTCGGTGTGCGATTCGAGGAGCGTCTGGAACGCGACGAGTCCCTGCTCGACGGCCTCGAGCCCATCCCACTCCGCGTCGCGCTCGTCTGCACCACGTTTCTTGGTACCCTCTGCGCCGTTGCCATTACCGTTACCGTTGGTACTGGCGGCCTTCTGCACGCGCGCGTCGGCCCAGCGCTGCATGAACGGCTCCATCGCCTGCAGGCACTGCAGGATCGCGTCTGCAGCCGCGCTGATGATGTCGTCGAGCAGCATCTGCGGCGAGAACCCGAGGAGCTCGGGCACGAGGGTCGGGTGAAGGGCTGCCTGCGTGCCCGAGTGCGGCGGTGCCTGTTGCTGCTGCTGCTGCTGTTGCTGTTGTTGTTGCTGGTCCGCCATGGGAGGGCCTGTTCAATCTTCAAGTTGTTGAATGCGGGCTTGCGCTGGTCGGGGAGAACGCGACTTTCTGATAACCACGTGACCGGCGCGTTCGATTGGCGACTCGAACCTTAAAGCTCGAGTTCGCTTGCGAACTTAGGTTGCAGCCAACGTCACGGTATTACTGAATAATTTGAAGGAAAGTGTTATTTGTGAATTGGTGGGCTTGGTGTGACGACTTGTGTTTGCTAGTAATTGCCGTGTCGTAGTTTAGGAGCTTTTCGTAGCATACATGCACTGTTCAAACTAATTTTGCGCTCCTGGCACTGCAGTGCGTTTGCGGCGAGTTTACAGGTATACTCGGATCCGTTATCGTCCATTTGTACCCGACGACTCAGTAATCTAACGCATTGTGAACTTCACTGCTAACTCTTGACCCTTAGTGTATATTAAGTATAATGCGATCCTATCTTGTAGACAATATAGTTCAAGTGGGTTTAAATTGGATCCACCTTATTCATTCGAAATATAAAAGACTATGGCAACTTATCGCAATTTAATCCGATTGATCTAAACAAACTCCGAGTTACAATAAGAATGTAGGAGCTATATTCAGTTTCGTTCCCCGCGTAGATCCGTTGAAGCGCCGACTTCAATCGAGTTACATGCTCGAACTTCAATTTCCCGTTGATGCTTCAATACCAACTTTACGGTTCCTTCCCAGCTATCTATCCAACGGCTCAGTTCGATCTAGAGATGTTTTTGAAACGAACATTAAGATTAACAGTTGTAATAATCGACACAGCTTGGTATTATAATGCATCATTTAGCTACATTCACTATTATTTCCACCACGGCGTCCATTTAGGCTGATCCGACCGTGTTTCCGGTCCTTAAATTAATCGGGACTCGACGGTAATATCGAACAGTTTCATGTGGCTTGATGAATATCTGGTCAACAAAGAGGCCATTTTTCTTCCAAAGTAATTTAGCACATACCTCGTAAATCCCGTCGTAAATTCCACGTTCTCCGGTGTCACGTTTACCCCCTTCGCCTTTCTGATGTCGCAACTCGCAAGTATGCTGCACATACTCAAAAGGAGCCATTTCTCCGCAAATTGCGAACCCGGGCATACGCGCGCGCCGAATCCGAACGAAAACCTGCGGGGGTCTGGCTGAGGTTGGACCCGTCGTCCCTCTGAGTCGAGCTTGTCTGAACAGCCCAGGAAGCGCTCCGGATCAAATGTAAATGGGCTTGGGTAGCTCCGGGCGTCATGTAGGATGGCCCTGAGTAAAAACAATGGCTAAGCCGAGAGGACAATACAATCAGAGGGCACCTACCAGACATTTGCGATCACAGCGGTGTCTTTCGATATACGGAAACCTGAGTACTCGTCATTTTGAATCACTTTGTGCGGAAGCGCTGAAGTTATTTTTAGGGAAGCAAGGTCCGTCAGTATCCGTACTCGGCTCCTGAACGAGAGTCGGCACGCACCCAGCGGTCCTACCGGAGCGTATCTCAGCATTTCCTTGAGTACGGCAGAAACATACGGTATATTATCAAGCCGGTCGAACTCGGCCACGTTCCCGCGCCCGATTTTTTCATCGACTTCCGCCTGAGCGCGGCGCTGAACATCCGGGTACAGGGCCATTAACATCACGAATGATAGGAGCGCCGACACGGTCTGCGGACAAAAAATAGATTCAAGAAAGGAGGTGACCGGAGAAAAATGAAGGTGCGGAAGGCGGTGGATGAATGGTCCGAGATAGCGGCAATTTATTAACGCATATGTCCGGTTTATATGCATCGATGCGTACGGACAGGAGTCCGATAAGTAAGAAGGCAAATATTAAGAGTGGAGATCAGCTCAGATGCGCCACTAATTTGAAAGATGCTCAAGCTTACGGTATCAGCAGCGCCAGCATACAGTCCACTCGCGCACCATTGGATTATGTCCTCCTCTTCTGCGCTCGGGTAAGAACCGTCCTCGGGGCACAGGAATTTTGACGTGAATGATGGCAGAGCCTTGCCGTCGGCCTATATAGATCAAGGAACAGTCCCTTGGAGTCAACATTGATCCCTTGGCATCGTGTTCTCTAATATTAGAACGTGAGGGGAGGGAAGACACGTACGATTTGGCTTTTCACCCACGCGTGCGGGACCCTAGACAGATAATCGAAGCGCGCGCGCCATTCCCCCGCCCGGCGCTTGAAGCCCGCGCCAGGGAACCATGATGGCACGAAGCGCACTGGAAATACCAACGTTTAATTTCATACACGTCAGTTGGTTTTTAAATATTTTTCTCCTATCTCCCTTTATCTTTTAAAGCAAATTAATGCCGATACTCACGGAGGGGAAAACTGTCAACGAGCCAGCGACCAGGGGCCATTGCCCAGCCAGTAATTTGAGACGTCTCTTTCGCGTGAGCGATGAATATGTCTTCCAGGTCAGTTACGGTATATCCATACCCCACCATCATAATTATGGCTGCCGCGTTCCTATCATTGGTGGACACACGTCAGCTGAGCGTAATTATGACCATGTGCCGAAGATAATGAATGGAAGAAAAAAAGTTCGAAGGTAGGCGAAGTCCCTCTTTCTCCCCCACCCTTCCTCTTGGCACGCAACAAAAGCAAGGAGTACACTGACTTTCTTATGTGCTCCTCATAAAGCATGGGTTTTTCCACAAGCCCTTCAACCATCGCTTGCGTCTCCTTTTGCAGGAGTGGCCAGTAGCCTTTGGTGGCGCTCGCGCTTAGGCCTGTGTGAAGCATACGCCGATATATCCGGTGGCGCGGTGCAGTCGCGGGGATATTAAATACCGTCTGCTCGCGCGCGCAGAGGCGGAAATACATCCACGATATTGGCCTATCCGAGTACAAAGTACTACGCCGATCAAGCAAGGCAGTGACCGCTTCCGCGCTGTTGAGCACGACGAAGCGTCGCAGGTATGTGCGGAAGCTTACTATAGGGCCTATGAGAGGGACGGATCAAGTCAGTCGCTTTATTCATGACCTCCCCCCACCCCTCCTTCCCATCTTGGAGTAAGAGAAGCAAGGGATGAGATAACAGGAGTTTGGAAATCTCACCGTATTGTTGCCCCCATTTCGCGTAAGTTTTCCAAGGCTCTTGCTTCGGTATTTGTTTCGCGCTCCCTTCGATAAGTTTTCCAACGGGCCCGGGAGGAGTTCGACCCCTTGAGAGTACCAGCCGCAGGAATACAAAGATGCAAGACGCAAGAAGAGTAAGCACGAAGATGACGATGTAGCTTCGGAATAAGCCCATCTTCAATCCCTCTGAATTCGCTTTATGTGATATCTAAATAAAAAAAGGGACGCGTGGGGATAGTAGAGAAAAGACCAGTGTCCTGTATCGTCGCCCTTAAATATGGCTTGAAGCCAGGGGTCCACCCAGTGAGTCACGTTTGCCAAGTGTCCGAGCCACCAGTGCCCCTCGCAGTGTCATGCAGCACCGTCTGGGATGTCTGAGAATAGGTTCCCATTCATAAGGGCAACAGCCTCTCCGATATTGCCGAAGTACTAAGATCAAGGGTCCCGGCGACCAAGGCGAGTCGTTAGATAGTAAAGATGATGGTGACGTCGGCAAGATATGGACAATTACTCCTTGCAGATATTAAGTGCGCACGATATCCAGATCGGCCGCAGCGGCGCTTGAGAACTCCGCGTTCTACAAAGGCGGGGACGTGGAAGACACGTACGATCTGAAACAAAGTGAGCAAAAATATAATTACGAATATAATCATTACCCCAGCGGATGCCGTGAGTTGGCGTGTCAAAGTAAAAACCCAATTAAGCAGCAAAGAGCCGCTGGTAGGTGGGGATGTTAAGGCTGAGCATTCATATTCTCCGTGCCCCAATACGGCTTTCTCTTGTTGTACCGGACGGGCGTAAGCAGACAGTGCTGGTTTTCTTGCGGAGCGGCGAGCGTGGTACGAAAAGTTTTTAGACGGACCCAGCTAGACATGCGACAGCCGATCACAGTATATGCGCTTGTACGGAAAGTCCATAGAAAAAAGAAGCAGTAGCAGCATGTTGAAAATAGAGCGCAGTAAGTTTTGAAACCCGAGGAAGGGGTCAGGGCACGTTTATTCGTCATGTCTGGATCCCCAAGGCTCCCCACACGTGATGATGAGGCATCAGCGGTCGGTCCGATTGCAATGCAAGGCTTTGTTTCAGGTGTAAATCTACGGCAAGAAGTTCGTTATAATGAAGTGTCAATGATCGCACAAAGCCTCTGCAACTGCGGAGGAAACAATGTTTGAACGTCGAGTTGATGGTGGCACTACCGCGAAGCACTCGCAGATTAGCCATGAACCTCCGCATTTGCCACTTGAATGTACCGGAGGACCATCAGAATTAAGAAGCACAAAAGAGGTCAATAAGTTGCCACGGAACCCAGACGCTGTTATCAGAAATTCAGGTTCGGATATTCATGTCCGCGTACCAGTGCAAGTAACGCCAGTACTGAATTTTCGGCTTGTGATGACGCGGCGGCACGCCTTGGCTAGTCAATATAAAAGATTGGGAAGTGGTCGGGTTCGACGGCAGTGGCAAACAACTTTCATTCTTTGATATTGAATCTCGAAAGACGACTTAACAGCCGTTTCCGTCGCGAGTCGGGAGTACTGACCAACGCAAGTGCATCAGCCTGCACATGTAAGCGCCAAATCACTCTGGCTGAGGCCTCTAAGCAAAGCATCTCGCTGCGAGTGGGGTTGGCGGATTTGGATCCGTGTCTTCAGCTCGGCGACCCTGGGATCTCCCCAGCCGAAGCACTTTCAGCTTCGCGATAAGGCACTCGTGTGGAGTTCGTAAAATAAGCCTTCCATTGGCGAGGTGAGCTGATTTTAGAATGAAAAAACGACTGGGTCAGGAAACAGGCGGAAGCTTGTCACTCGTCGGAGTTTCTGGAGAGCGTGGTTGCCCTGTATCCGCAGTTGCCGGTAAAGCATTGCCAATGATAATGCTTAGTCAAGGGCTTGTGCGTTATGGTATACAAAAAACCGGTTGTGATAAGTAGGCCGGGTGCTTCAAGTCATGAGAGGTTATGCGAACTTGAAGGGCGAGCGCCCAATGTACTCCGACTCGGACTCGTCCCGAGCCGTCTCCAGACCTGTGCACCCCATAACATTACTAGACCTGATACGAATGCAGGTTGCTTTTTCGTTGCGGATATAGTGCGGTAGGTATGTATGGGAGCTGGAAAACGGACAAAGCACGCACCCAGAGAAAACGGGGCTTAGGCAATCTTGTACCAGTAAAGGGCCAAGTCGACGTGGCAATCCCTGTAGGTATGAGTAATCAGTCTCAAAAGCAAATAGGAATAGTGCCATGTAGAGATTCAAGGCATCAATTAGTGTAAGGTTGCGGGTACGATGACAGATCAGCAGCGCGAGTATCGAGGTCCGAGAAGACCTCCGAGTTTTGCCGCACTATGCCAGAGCATTTGCTTGGACCATTCGCGATTAACTTTTCCTGTCATGTGCCTAGAATGCACAGGACGACCAGCGGAAGACCACATAATGAGTCATTAAAGCGAGATATCTGATATAAGAATGACTCTAAGACCATCATTAAAATGTGTGGCCGATAAATGAAGCATGATAAAGCTGAAACTGCAAGCACAGCACGACATCAGTGTCGAATGTTCACGGTTACACTTCTGCCTTTATAAGGCAGTAAACCCATTTAATGGTCACTCAGTCGTTTGGATTTTATCATCGCCATCGACGGGTTCTCATAAAAAAAACATAGAGAGCGAGTGAATGCATAGGTGTCATGGGTTGCATGTCATACATGTCGACAATTTTATGGTAATGACAAAGGAAAAAGAAACCGAGAAACATCAAACGCACAACACAGAGACGCCGGTGCATCCAATGCTCAGAACTGCATTACGATCCCTCGAGTGAGAAAAAGATATATGGGTGAATTGGAGAAAAATGACGCACCCGGAGCGACTGGAAGAACCACTTGTTCTTTCCACTCGTGTAGCGGTCCTCGAAAAGCTTCTTTACAGTCTTCTTGGCGTCTTCGCGCTGCGAGGGCTCCTTGAAGGTGTCGGGACTGACCACGCCCTTGAGCCCCTCGAGCTCAAGCGTGTAACGGGTAGGGAAAAGGTGCGAGTAGTTTACAGTCTGAGCATCGCATATTGTTGACCAGCATTCAGTATACAAGCCTTACGGAGGGTGAAACCTACGACGCACCTTAATAAAAGGCTTCACTTTGCTCCTGCGCTCGAGCTTCTTCGCACCCATGCGCCTGGTAACCTTGCGCGGGTAGCGCTCAACGCCGGCGACGATGGCGTGGGGGTAGGGGCGCTCCTTGGTACCCTCATCGAGCTGCTTGATGACAACAACCTTCTTTCCCGCCTGACGACCCTGCAGCACAATCGCAACCTATCCAGCGATACAAATCGCATGAGCTTTCATCCCACCATGACCATTTCCGCAGTCAAGTTTGACGCATACCTTCCCGGGTTTGTAGACTATTAACTCCAGAAGATTAGTAGCTGGTACGCCTTGCGGGGGGAAAACGATACGCACTTCTGACCATGTTGACGATTGGCGAACGTTGGCGCGAACTTGCTGACGACTGGCGACTGGGCTGCACTAACTGTGGACTTTGGCCTCGATTTCCGGTTCGGCAAATACCGGTATACTGTCACGTGGTACGGTAAACTGTACAGTTTGACGCTTTTTATTTGGAATGTTTTTCTCACGCCTCTTTTTTGATTCCGTGAAATTAGGGAAGAGTGCGCTCGTATCGAAATTGGCCACAAAATGACGAGCGACGCTGAGCCGCTGGCTACCAAGACGATACAGTGATCCCACTCTTATTAGTCAACAGAGCGGCAACATCGTTCACCTGCTTTGGAATTGAACATGTGAAAACTCTTTCTTGACGATCACAACTTCGGCCATCTCTTATCTATTGGTCGCGGCTATGGTGTCCCTCGGCTGTTCCCAAATACTGATGACTCGCTTCGTCCCAAGCACATCTGAACCTAGGTGCTTTGGCGTCCTTCGTGTTCCGATTTCTATCAGAGGAAATCCAAATATATTCGGGCGCACAATGCAGTCTGCAACCGGAGATCATTAATGTAAACCGATGGCCTACCAGAAGAAAGTTGAAGCCTGAGGCTACAGATATTGCAAACAAGCGCACGTGCACGAACGCTTTCAACGACTAAGGGGACCCCTGCCAGACTCACGACTACGCAAATTTCACGTTACTTGACTGGTTTATTAGAAAGCATAGCGCCACATTCTAATTGCGTACCCGTTCACTAATCTGATTATTTTCAGCGTTTCTGTAACTACGCTGGGCTTACCTTGTCTAATTGATATTTTAACCCGCAAGAATAAAGCTCCCGTGGGCAAATTTCTATCGTTGCTGGTTCCTCAAACATCCGCCTGATTCAAGACGATCACAGAACAGTATTACTCGGACAAAATACTTGCCCCTAACTTTGGCAAAACCTCAGCGCCAATAGAAAAACCAGCCACTCGTCGACTATACCGCATTCAATGGAAAGAACCGGGTATGCTCGTGGTTAGCTCAGCCACAACTGAAATCTCATACCGGTAAAGATATGGATCACGAATATTCCCCTGCTGGCTTTCTGGACCACTGACTGGGGACTTCCCATTTGGCATAATCCGAAAGAATTACCAGAAGCTCCATAAGCAAACGTACTATCACTCCAGCAGTGTTATCGGCTAGTTGCAGGCTTTTTATTATCCTTATCCATCATCATAGGGGTCATCGTTCTGAGAACTAACCAAACTTTGGCCATCTCGATGAAGTTGTTTGTGGCTCTGGGATGGAACCCTTTTGTTTTCCGCTGGCGAGACCCCCCAGGATGAGGTGAAACCGGGGAGCAGGACTCCAATGGCATTTTTTATGAATTCCTAGAAATTGAGATATTATCGAGCGATGTCTTAGCACACTTCTTCCTACCTTCAGCCTGGACAGCGCCATCCAGTGTCACTGTCAGTACATGTTAGTCCAGGGGTTCGGTCTATCGCCATACCAGACATTTATCGTGTCTAACTTGTCCCAAACCCTGCTGAATAATGTCGTCAACGAAGCCACGGTACGTACTGAATTAGCTCGACTCTTGTTGCAGAAGTAACGCCTGACCATCTTTTTTCCATACGCTAAGTTTGGAGGAAATTTTCTGCCCCCTCGAATCGGAGGGAACCTCCGTCTTGTACGACATCAAACCCTTTTCCCCCCCACTTTTCACTCGCGGATCCAACAACACGTATCCACTTTGAAGGCGATCAAGACAGTACGATACGCACAATGTGATAGACCTGGCGGGCGGACGGGAACGCCGGACTAATACGTCGCCACCGTTTCTATGCCGCTTTCCGGCCACTTTCTAGCGTGCGTGAGCGTCACTATGAAATACTGATCGTCGTCTGTGGTTCAAGAGTACTCATCCCCCAAAAAAGCCTTGAGAAGGTACTACAAAAAGACACATAACTGGCTCCGCAGATCGTAGGCCGACAGCATCGATTCGCTTTGGAAGTAGACCTAAAGAATACAGAGCGGTCCACACTCTAGAGCTTCCTCGGAACTTACGGCACTCTTTTGAATCGTGATTCGCACAGCTCTGTTCGGTGATACAGGTAAGGTTGACTCAACTTTACGAATTAGTCAGTCTGACTCCATGCGCATGGAATCCGTAAGTTCGTACGGTTTTTTCGGCCATGTGGAACTGTCAGCAGGGCGCGGCGCTCCAAACAGCGCAATTGGCAGTTATCTTTACAGAATGACCTCTCCTCTTTGCTTGGACGTTGGTAGGACATCAAATAATGCAGGAGAATGTCTTGCCAAGGATTTCCCGTCAGCAACACATCACGCTCTTAGCCAAACGAGCCAACCAATTTTGGGACAATCACCAGCCAATACTTGCCACAACGACTTCGGACATATAGAATGCTCCATCAGCTTCTTCACTCTCCCAGTTACATCTTTATCTGAAACTGACAAGTCATCAACTTTACTACGTATGGCACCCAGGCGACCTTACCTGAATTGATCCTCGGAACAACGATCATGACTGTCCTCCTTCTGGCTTGATCGTCAAGAGACGAACTTGTGTACCGGCATCGACTCGACTCACTGTAACTACGGCCGTAACTCGCCCCATCGTCAATAGTCGTACGAGACTGAATCGTAAACCCGCTAAACGAATCACCCCGTTTAATCCTCGAAGTCTCAAATTTGATGCTTCCTTCTGCGCCACAGCCGTCTGTATTCGAGCGTCTAGGACCTTTCTGGCGCCCTATTTTCAGTCTTCCATTGCACAAGGTTATTTCAAGTGCACATGTCACATGGACGGAAACCTTTCAAATCGTGGATGTTACAGATAAATCGGGAAAGACGCTGAACTATAAGTACAGGCAGCACGTGGGTTATATCTATGAGACGAAGGCTGGCCGGCCCCCACCTTGAGCTCCGACACCGGTATTGCTCCACGACCACTCCTTCATCTGTGTGGTCGGATACTTCTCCGGTTCCCAGCATACAATCGTCTTACAGTCGGAATCCGGATACACGGGACGCGGGCTCCGGATACATGCTATGCATCAATTGTAACTTGAACTTACAGGCGCCTAGACGGTTTACCAGTTGACCGTCATCGTGGCACCCAAGTGTTTATGGCGTGATCAGGCGGACCAGTACATCGTCCTGGAAGATGGCTCTGCAGGCAGAATGCCATTAACTGAAAAGAGCTACGCGCCTATTAAGTAATTGCTTCTTTTCTCGGTGCTTTGACAACTGCTTTTTTTCCCGCCCGTTTTGGACTTGTTGGTTGGATTCACAAGAATGTTGCGCTCACGATGAGTATTAATGCCTTTGCATCCCTATCCCAAATTGGACTTCAATCAGGCCTTTACACAACCCAAGACGATCGCAGAATAATACTTAGTACAGTACGCGAAATCGGGACAAGAGCCTTGCGGGGCCATCAGAAGAGTTCATTCGTCGATCATTTTCGGCCAGTATAGCCGATAAGCGACCCTGTGCGGCTACATCGCGACCACAAAGCTTGAAAACCCGCCGTCACGGTAACGAAAAACCAGACAAGCTGGCATCCTTACAGTAGTTGTCATTCAAGGCTCCACTCGGATCTAAAGACTTATAGAAACCGGTAGGTTAGATTACCTTTAGACCATCTGATAGGAAGTCCCCAGTTGAAGCAAGCCTCAAAAGCATCCGTCAACAGAGTCTACCTCGAGGCGATCTGGCGTGTTTCGCCAAGTACAGGGGTGCACCGCCCGCTGATTTTTACCCACCACTTCAAGAGACCGCAATTAGAAGAGACTTGAGATGAGGCGACTTTTCAATACCCTTGATGACGCGTTCCGGTGCCGGGAGGTTAGCCGAAGCGAACTTTTATAAAACAGGGTAAAGTGAGGTTTCACGACCGTGTGTCGAGACTTCCCTTATTCCTTGCAATAATGGCCGCCACATCCAGAGCCTCCAAACTCGCTCTGTTCTCATATATCTTGCTTGGGTTTGTATGGGATGTGATGGGCACGTCTTTGACCTCTCCGAGGGCAAGGACGCTGCAGTATCTTGATGTGTGTACAGAGATCGCTTCTGCGATTTCGGGCGCCTCAGCTGTCTACTACCCTCGTACGTATCTTTTCCAATAAATGCAATATTCGGATGTTGAATTTTTGCTAGTGTCTTTTGAGTATGACTCGAACATTGAGCACTGGGCTACCTCAAGTACTCAGGAATCCGCGTGCTCCGTCGAGCCTGGCAGTGCAGAAGATGTGGGTGTTATTGTGAGTATCAAATACGCATTCGCATCGTTTGTCCGTGCACTGAAGCCGTTTAATCCGTCAGCTCCAAATTGTGAACAAAACGCAAACGCCTTTTGCGGTACGTCTCCCTAAGTTTGATGTGTCATGCCTTGAGAACTCTTGGCTGACCCGTGCTGTGGCCATTTTCAGGTCAAGGGTGGCGGGCACGCCACGAATCAGGGCTTCTCGTCCACGGAAGGTGTACACATTTCGATGGCACGCTTCAATGAGGTTGTCTATGATGCGTCATCCGGCACGGCTGATATTGGCCCGGGCCTCATATGGGACGATGTGTACTCTGCGTTGGCCCAGTACAATGTTAACGTTGTCGGTGGACGCGTTACAGGTGTCGGTGTAGCCGGGTTTACACTTGGAGGAGGTGCGTGTGTATATCGTGCATTTGATCTTAACTCGAAGAGGCTAATTTAAAGAAATCGTGTTAACCAGGCTACTCTTGGCTGACAAACCAGTATGGTTTGACTCTTGACACGGTGCAGGCGTACGAACTCGTCCTGCCTAACGGAACAGTCACCAACGTCACTTCATCATCCAATCCAGATCTCTTCTTCGGTCTCAGAGTAAGTCTTCATAAACTTTACACCGTGTGGCATACTTACGCTCCGGCCCGGTGCATAGGGCGGTTTCAATAATTTCGTAACTGCTTCTCCTTCATGGGATTTCTCAGCTACGCTGACCACCGCGTGCATATTTGCAACTGACACAGGGAATCGTTACGAAATTCACACTCCAGACGTTCCCCCAAGGGCAGGTTTGGGGAGGTCTGATAATCTACCTTGGAGACAAGCTTGATGCGCTCGCGGAGGCAACCGCGAATTTCAGTGCGAATAATACTGACCCCAAGGCTCAGATCATAACTGAATTGAATTCTCTGGTCGGCCTGGTTCGTGACGTATCGTCTTCCGTTTTCCGGAAGCGTTAGCTCACATAAGCCTTTCTAACAGCCTGGTGCGACTTTAAGCATCTTTTACGACGGCCCAGAACAGCCCGAAGGCATCTTTGACGAATTCCTTGCTATCGAGGCTTTCTCGACTGACGTCTCCACACGCTCTTTCCTATCTCTGGTTCAGTCGGCGCCGGCCAATGCTACTGCTAACCAGCGGTAAGTTGAAAGTCATCACTTGTTACATATTGTATATTGATGGCAAGCAGTGCTGCATTCCACACGGTTTCCGTGTCTAACCTGTCCCAAAACTTGCTGGACGTCATCGTGAATGAGACCACTGTACGTAATATTTTCTTCAGACTCAGTCGTGAAAAAAGTCATACTAATCGCCTTTCGCTGTACGTTAGTTCTGGGGATCATCCCTTTGCTCACTCTTTTCTACGGGCACGTTCGTGTCGTATGATGTCGAGCCCTTCCTCACCTCGCTCTTCACGCACGGGTCCGATAGTGCATACCCACCCTCGCGCGCACAGGGTCTTTTCCCTGTAAATCTCTATTACGCGTGGCTTCTCCCTTCAGGTGACGACTACTTCCTCGACGCAATTAGGCAGAGTGCGGCGACGATTCAGGCGGCCGCCGTTGCAGAGGGTCAGGACGTCGCTGACGCTGCGTTGTACGGCAACTATGCTGTCGTCGGGACGAGTATCGACAGAATATATGCGAATAATGTCGACCGCTTGGGGTCGATCAAGGCTCAGTACGACCCGAGTAATGTGATGGGTTTAGCGGGCGGATGGAAGTTCTCGGCATAGTCGGCTATTACCGCCTCCATTCTACCTGTTCGGGTCGCTTTCTGTCATACGTGAGCGTCGCTGTGAAATATCAAACGCCGCTGCAATACGAGATATAACATGTCCTCAAGAGGCTTGGGAAATGCTTTGGATGTCGCATCATTGGTAATCGTCAAATTGTGGATCGACGGCGTCGGTTCGCTCTGGACACAGATTCATAAAATGCGGCGCGGTTTATCCACTCTGAACATCTCTGAAACTTGTGACGCTCCTTTAGGTCTCACAGACAAACTAACCTGAGTTTACCTGAAGCTTTCTTGCATCCCTTAGCTCCAGCTGCTGAAGTTGTGTCCCGGTTCCAACATGCACAGTCATAAATCCTCCGGCCAGCGTTTGAGTCTCAATGTCCGACCCACTGTCGTCACGGCATTCGATAACGAACGTGTCTTTCCTGAGCTATTAAAGCTAGTGATCTACCTTGTGCTGCAGTTGTATACGCCCAAGTGTTCGGCCCCCTTTGACACTCAA
This sequence comes from Coniferiporia weirii, assembly GCA_024195185.1. Lineage (NCBI taxonomy): Eukaryota > Fungi > Basidiomycota > Agaricomycetes > Hymenochaetales > Hymenochaetaceae > Coniferiporia > Coniferiporia weirii. The sequence goes on from JAKOPK010000101.1 coordinate 28,211, forward strand.
GCTTTTAGTGGAATAGAAACTGTCTTCTATTGCACAGAGACGACTTTCGGACTGTTATTTGACGTTAATATTTACCAAGGGGACATGATAGAAATATTCCGGACCATATGTATTACATGACGCAGACCAGTCGGCTGAAGACCCTGACTTGGAGGTGAAAGAGCAGTGCGTGAGTCCAAGTCGATTTATACTATATATAAATGCTTACTGATCTCTCCCGCCGGGCAGCAGCACCGGCCCGACGCTGCACGAGACAGTCCATTCGTCCAGATGCGCATGCTACTTCCGAAAAAAATTCCCGTACACCCCCTTTTATTCGGGTGCAGTACGAATCGTACTTTGATCATTCATACTGGGCACAAGCGCCCTCATTAACTAAGCAACACCATGGGGCCCGTATTCGCCAGCTCCATCTCCGACCCGAAATTACTGTGAGATCACCAAATTATAAGCCTCCTGTCGAAGCGGTGGAAACTACGTCCTGAAATAGTAAAGCGTGTGTTCCGCCAAGAACAGGAGTTGCATCTCCCGCTGATTTTTACCCGTCAGTTCTGCGCACATGAAACGATCAGGTAAGCTTTCAGCGCCTTTATGAGACGCGCCGGTGATATAAGACCGGGTTAGTCGTAAACGATCTTTTGATATAAAGCGGGGAAAGTAAGGATTCGAGAATCGAGTCCTCCTTGCAATGGCCACCACATTCAGAGCTGCAAAAATTGTCCTGCTCGCACATGTGTTGCTCGGATTTTTGGGAGGTGTGACGAGCACGTCAGCGCCTTCACCGGAGGCAAGGACGTTCCGGTACCTTGACGCTTGCGTGGAGATTGCTTCTGCGATTTCAGCCTCGTCGGCTGTCTACTACCCCTGTATGTCTCCTTAAATTCCAAAAAATGATACATCTAAATGTTGACTTTTCCCAGCGTCCTCAGAGTATGGATTGGACATTGAGCACTATGCTAATTCAAGCACGCAAGAGTCTGTGTGTTCCGTCGAGCCTGGTAGTGCGGAAGACGTCGGCGTTATAGTGCGTGTGATGTCAAATGAGTCCTTGTGTCTTTCGTCCATGAGTTGAGCCATTACCCCACAGCTCCGGATTGTGAAAAAAACGCAGACACCTTTCGCAGTACGCCTTCCAGAGAAGATATCTCGCGTTCTGAAATTATTCAGCTGACCCGCTTTACGGCTGTTGTTAGGTCAAGGGCGGCGGACATGCCATGAACCAGGGCTTCTCGTCAACGAAGGGTGTGCATATCTCGATGACGCGCTTCGACGAGGTTGTCTACGATGCGTCGTCTGGTACAGTTGACGTTGGCCCGGGCCTTAAATGGGATGATGTGTATTCTGCGTTGGCCGAGTACAACGTCGTCGCCGTGGGTGGGCGCGTTAGGGGCATCGGAGTTGCTGGGTTCACGCTCGGAGGAGGTGCGTGTATACTATGTACGCTTGATTTTGAGAAGTCAACTTGGAGATTTACACTCTGCCAATTAGGATATTCCTGGCTAACAAACCAGCATGGTTTGGCACTTGACACGGTGAAGGCGTACGAGCTTGTCTTGCCAAACGGAACGATTACCAACGTCACTTCCTCGTCCAATCCGGACCTCTTCTTCGGCCTCAGAGTAAGTTTCCATGTTCTTCACATCGTGCGGTACGCTTACGCTCTGGTCTGCTCCACAGGGCGGTTTCAATAATTTCGTAATTACTTTTCTTTCGTGGGACTTCTCGGCTACGCTAACCACTGCATGCATATTTGCAATTGACACAGGGAATCGTTACGAAATTCACACTCCAGACGTTCCCTCAAGGGCAGGTTTGGGGAGGTTCAATTCTTTACCTCGGAGACAAGCTAGATGCGCTCGCGAAGGCAACTGCGAACTTCAGTGCGAATAACACTGACCCCAAAGCCCAAATCATAACTTCGTTTAACTCACAATCGGGCACGGTTCGTTACTTCGCTCATCATCTCATCAACATTGGCTCACTAGGACCTTTATGCGTCAGCTCATCGGGTCTGTCAACATCTTTTACGATGGCCCAGACCAGCCTGAAGGCATCTTTGACGAATTCCTTGCAATCGAGGCTTTCTTAGCGGATATTTCCACGCGCTCTTTTCTGTCTTTGGTCCAGTCGGCGCCGGTCAATGCTACTAGTGACGAGCGGTAGGTCCTTAAGAATGACTCATCACGGGTTTTACCGACAACAGCCAGCGGTGCATATCACACGGCCTCCGTGTCTAACTGGTCCCAAAATTTGCTGAATGTCATAATGAACGAGACCGATGTTCGTACTGTTACTTTCCCCAGATTTAGTCAAAAATGGGGCGGTACTAATTTACTTTCGCTGTATTTTAGTTCTGGGGGTCGTCCCTCGGCTCACTCTTCCCCACGGGCACGCTCGTCTCGTACGCCGTGGAGCCCTTCCTCACCTCGCTCTTCTCGCATGGGTCCGACAGTGCATACCCACCCTCGCGTACACAGGGCCTCTTCCCCTTAAACCTCGCTTTCGAGTGGAGCGACCCTTCGAGCGACGAATATTTTCTCGACGCTATGAGGCAGAGTGTAGCGACGATTCAGGCGGCGGCCGTCGCAGAGGGTCAGGATGTCGCCCATGCTGCGCTGTATGGTAACTATGCTTTAGCTGGGACGAGCATCGAGAGGATCTATACGAGTAACGTCGACCGCCTGGAGTCGATCAAGGCTCGATACGATCCGGACAATGTGATGGGGCTAGCGGGCGGGTGGAAGTTCTCGGTGTAATCACTACACTCTTGTCATCCCCTCAACCGCTCTTCCTCGTGCATGGGCGTAGCTATCAAATACAAGTGAATTCCGCCGATAACATAAGAGCGGTAGTTGTCTGTATTCATGCAACTCGAAAAGGACCAGCGAGGATTTACCACTGGCAATCCGCAAATCATGGATCGGCGACGTCAATTCACCCTGCTACGTCTTTCAAGCAAGCGCAGCTTACTTCTCCTGAAGCTTGATAAGTTCCCCGACTTACGGCACGGTTTATTCCGCATCTATTCAGCTTCGCTCGGTAATGGAGATAAGATTGATCGAATTTGCGGACTAGCCGATTCGAGTTTATATACAAATTCTTATTTCAATTCTGCATGCGTTGCCAGACTGCACGGGGTTCTCAACAGGAGGGACGGCCCCAGGAAGCAAGTGCAACCTTTCGGGGGCGCGAGGGCTTGGCAGAAACCTTCACAGACCTCCCCCTCTTCTCCGCCTGGACACTAGAATAATACACAAGCGCATTACGAATTTCCTGCCAATGCATAGACAATTTTCAGCAGCAAGCACACCTACAACAAGCAAAGCGGAGGGCACTCACCAACATCATAGCGTGAGATTCGGCATCCCGCGCGACCTGCATGCGTGCTTCAAGCTCCATACAGAGCGCCTCCATGTATGCGGCGCTCTTCGCTCGGCATGCACGGTCGCCCGCACCAAACACGAGCGCGCGCAGTGCAGCCAGTGCGGCGCGCGGTGCGTCCGTGTCCCCACGCACGAGGTCGATGCACGCCTGCAAGTCGTGCGCGCGGAGAACATCCGCCGCAAAGAGCGCGCCTGCGAACGCGGCGAGCTGTAGTGCGCGCGCGCCGTAGCGCCGCTCGCGCTCGCGCTCGTGCTGGGGGTGCGCGGAGCGTTCGAGGGCACGCCATAGGTCTGACCTCTAAGTATACACGGAGAGACGAAGTTATGAGATATAGAAATTAGAGGAGGTTGGTATTGCTGATGAGAGTACGAAGCACGCGCACCTTCTTCCACATTCTTTGGAAAGACTGCATAGTTATGCTTCGCAACGCTGAGCGCAGTGCCGCAGTGCTCACGCCTTGCGTCGCCCGCATCGCCTGCTCGACGCAATTCAGTACAGCGGTTGGGTCCCCTATGTTTACGCTTTCCGTTGCATGGTATACAAGGTGCGCTGCGCGAACCGAGGCAGACTCAATCTCGTATTCAGAAGCGAGAACCGCAGTCCCAAAGACAGGCGACGACGATGTGACACTCGCACAGTCACTAGAGCCGTCTCCTGCAGACGACTCAGACGACGCACTCGACGAGAAGTCAGAGCCCGGCGGTGACGGGGCTCCGACCGAGCGGCGCGAGGCCAGCAGGGGCGAAATGGGCAACACGAGTTGTGGACGACACGCCGTAGCGCTGCGAATCTCAAGCATGTCCCGCACGTAGAAAATCGGAGCATCGTCGTCTACGTCGTCCCCGCCGGCATCCGCGAGCGAGTTCGTCGTCACCGTGTCGGGGACGGCCTTCCAAGCGCGCTCCAATTCCGCGGAGTGAGGCGGGAGGACGTGCGACTTGCACGTGCAGAAGGGGGATGCGGCAGTCGCCGGCCCGCAAAACAGGCGCATCGTGTGCAGGTGTGAATCTGGGGCTGGCGAGGACTGCTTCGGTTTAAAATTGGCTACGGAGATGGATGTGGAGTCCATGTCCGCTGTGCGAGTGAGTAATGATGTGTCCGGAGGAGTTCAGTTAGCGATGGGAGAACGGGGTGTGATGGTGAGTGGTAGACTGAAAGAGATGAACAGTCATCGCACGTCGCAGTCCCCACTTTATTTTGAGAGCAAGCAGCGTCGTCTTGACTGGCACATATTGGCTCTTGAGGGGCATACGTGGGCACGCCTCTCCGGTCAGGAGATGACTTGTCTTCCGCCTCGCGTTTTGCTACGTGTGAGCGCGTGGCCGTAGGCCACACTGCACGAAATCGGATCCACGATCAAGAAAATCCTTTAGACAGCGGCTACCAGTTTAACTAAGGCTTGTCGTTGCGCAGATAACCACAGTCCGAGATCTAAGCCGCACTTGAGGAGCAGGAAACGAATAAAAACTATTGAAATGCAAAGAGCGACGAGAGGGGGTGTGAAGGCAGCTGATGCTCATGTTGTCACAAGGCCACCTCATTCCTAGATTCATTCCTCAAAGCGTTCGAGGGTGGGCGGAGGGGGCAAGAGAAGAGAGCAAAGCGCCCCGGCCGGGAGGCATCGAAGTTCATCTTACACAGTGCCCTGGCAAGGTCCGGATTTCCAGAAGATCTTCACATACGAAATGACCGTTTGTTTGTCGACAAGACACCGATGACCATCTCGACCAGGTTTCTCGACTTTGAGTAAACAAAGGGTTTAGAAGACCTGACCGAGGTGCTATGTCGACGTTTAGTAGCGGGAACCTCTCGTGCAGGCTGCCTCGTGTTCTTGCCGGGCCGAGGCAACGGCGACTCCTGAGAGCTCATTACATCACGCACACTAGTTAATAGTTGCGAGCGGAAATGTTAACGATGAAGTGCAGATATCAGCTAAAGAAAGCTCGTTAACAATAATAAAAATACCTAGAGACAAAAGGGGGAAGCATACAGTACGCACATATTACCGAGGACGCACAGACTTCCAATAGCCAGAGGCTTTCTCTTAAAATGTATATGCTTTCCGACAAGTAGTAGAACAATCCGTACAAACCCCAGCCTGCACAAACACTAATGCTGAAAAAACAGCGGAACTCCCCAAAAAGAAGAAAAAAAACTTCCGAGTTGAGCAACATGTCTGATAAATAACAAATGCAGGGAGGTAGGTGCATGAGTGCAAGAGCATACAGCAAGTGTCGAAAACGAAACCGCCACTCCTCTATAGCTATATATAGCTAGCCGCAAAGTGCGAAAAGGGCGACCGGACGGAGTCCTCGGCCGAGGGTGGAGAAAAGAAGGGAAATAAAAAGAACAACAGGTCCAGTCCATCCGAAATAGATAGCGTGAATTTAAATGACGCGTGGGCAATTCAATAGCGAAGAGCTTCGTGAGCGTGTGAGGGAACATGTAGGGCATTGGCATAAACCATTAACCATCCGTGAGAGCGTGCGTGCATGCAGACGGGGCCAGTCGTCAATGAGCGTGCAATAAGGTGTAGGTGCAAGTAAATGCGAGTGATGGAACGAAATTACGGGGATGAATACGAAAAAGGTAAGAGCGGAAAGTCGGCGAAGGCGCCATGTCATATCATACTTCCTCTATCAGTCGCGAGCGCGAAGACGATAATATAGGAAGTCCTGGGGGCCGACGAGTCGGTATCGACCGGCTCGCTTTCCGATGATTCTAGTTAAAAGAAGATAAGTCAGTCCGAAGCGAAGGAGAAACCAAAATGCCACGTACATGCCGGGACATAATGAGTTTCGCCATAGATAACGGCTTTTGCTGGTCAGGAAACGGTGACGCTGGTTTGTGGAGCAACATTGTAACGAAGGAGGAAATGAAATGTCGTTGGGGCGAATTATTAGATGTTGACCGTTGGCTGAATGCAACAGGGACAAAACTCACGCGGCCGAAATAGCAGCCCCGGTCTGCGTACAGACGACCAGTTCGTCGAAGGCATGCGAACGAGCTCGTGCCCGCCGACGTACCCAACACCCATTGTGTTCTTCTCCTTTTCCCTCTCAGCGCCGACGCCGAACCTGATGGCTTGCGAGAGCGACATGCTGTGCGGGCCGTCGAGCTGGAGGTGGACGTGTCGGGGGACCTGAGCGGTATTCGTGGACTGGTTTGCGGAGAATGCAGCAGCGCCAACACGGGCGAGCGCGAAGACAGTGGCGAGAAAGGAGAGGAGCGAGAGCACTGTCGAGACACTGGGTAGTGTGCTCATCGTACGAATCAATCGCCGCGCACGCCGGGACGGATAAATGTACGTCCTAAGACAGGGCTGATTGCGGTCGGCGAGGGCCAAGCCGGGGGTGTACCTATACCACAGGAGTCGTCACTGTAGGACGGTGAGCTCCTTGTCTTGGTCGTCGTTTGTTGGCGACGGAGACGGCAGCGACTACGACGGTAGGTCGATGGTGGCGGTAACTGCACTGGCACAGGACAACTGGGGACGATGGAGCGGGAGTTCGGCGTAACTAGCGAGTGTGACATTGTATACTCCCGAAATGGGACTTTAGATAAAAGCAATGCGTCACAAAGTTCCTATCGTGGGCATCTTTTGCTTACTCAATGATAGCCGGTTACAATAGTCCGTACAGTCAGTGCTTCCCCCCATCCCATCACCACCCGTTGCCCCGCGGCCACTACTACATTATGCCCACGAGTGCATTCGAACATCGGGAAAAGGCCTGAATCTGGGAACGAACAAAGATGTCGGCCAGCGACGTGTATTCCCGCGGAATGAATCAACCCAGTCCATTAAATAGTAAGTAACTATAACTACTAACACCAGTCCTATTCAATCCTTCACCCCAGTTGCAGAATTCCCCGTACATGATGTCACATCGAAGGGCTGTGCGGCGCGAAGAGATGGAGAAACCGCCATAACATAAGCATGCGACCCGAAGTGCGGGATAAATCCGGCTCATACCAGAAAATCCAGGATCTGCGATAACCCCGCCCAGCAAGATAACGCTTATGTATATCCAGGTAGCCCGGTCCGAGACCACCCGCAATGCCACGCAGTAAGGGACGGTAAGCACAATACGCTCACATACTTACAGGCTGTACCGACCATTTAAACCGCATTATCATCGCCCGTCTTCCTTCCCAAGTGCGAAGCCGTACGCTCAACCTCGACCAGTGTAACATACTGAGTCGCAAATAGTGACACCCCCAAAACCTAATAGTGCAAAGGCCATCATCGACCCAGCCTCCCTCCCAGCCGCCGGCAAGCGTTCGGCTTGTCAAAGCAGCGGACTCTTCGTTGTGTACCTGAACTGCTTAAGTTTCTTCGTCCAGTTTTCTGTGCTTTGGTGCGGACTTCAAGGATCATGCTGCGCGGGTTCGCCATCGGACTAGCTTCAGCTCAAAATCAGATTATCGGACACTCGTTGTCGTGGAATTGGGGTACAAATTGTGGTACTTTACGGTAACGGAATCAGACTCTATTTATGCCTGGGAACTTGAACGAGCTTAAGTCCGTTTGTGTCTTGGTGTTCTGGCAGAAGCATCTCACTGCAATAAATGTGTATTCAATGTTCATAGTACTGATAACGCAGCCACTACACGAAGAAAAATAACATGGATTTGTATCTACTTAACTCCCCTGATTTGGCACTGCCCCCCAAATGGGTTCAAAATCCTTGGTCCAGTTTCAAGATCAAGATCATCCTTAGGTACCAACTAATGTAAGTATGCGCATACAGTTACTTCCGGATTAGGAATAAGGTTCTAGCACATTCTATTATGTCACGTCATTATATGCACGCGCGTCGCGCACGCATACTATTCACTGCCTGTACTCGCCCGCAAGCTGATTGCATTCCGATTTCTTCCCCTTTGTCTCCCTCTTTTTCACACTAATTTTCTGCAAACACACAATATCAAACCAGTCTCCTCAAGAAACGCCATTAGTAATGGCCGAAGCTAACAGTGACCGCGCGATCGCGTACTTCGACGTCAGCTACGGCGACAACAAGCCAATCGGTCGCATCGTCTTTTCTCTGTATAACGACCTTGTCCCGAAGACTGCGGAGAACTTCCGTACGCGTCCATGCGTCTGTAGGAAAAATTCGACATGCTAACTATGCCTCTGTGTACTTTAATTGGAATGTGGCGCGTAAACAGGATGCTTGTGCACAGGTGAAAAGGGCGAGGGCAACTCGGGCAAACTGCTCTCCTATCAAGGAAGCAAATTCCATCGCATAATTAAGGGGTACGTGCTCACCCTTGAAATAGCATTCATTTAGTATGTACTTATATTATTTACAGATTCATGATCCAAGGTGGTGATTTCACAGCAGGAAATGGGACTGGTGGCGAATCGATTTACGGCGAGAAGTTCGAGGACGAGGCATTCCCCGTGAAACACACCAAGCCGTTCCTTTTATCGATGGTATAAAATACGCCTAACTCTTGCGTTCACAACGCATGTTCATATCGCGTCCGCAGGCAAACGCAGGGCCGAACACGAATGGCTCCCAATTTTTCATCACCGCCGCACCGACACCACACTTGGATGGGAAACATGTTGTTTTTGGGGAGGTGATAAAGGGGAAATCAATAGGTGAGCTGTGATTAATGTCTTACGAGGCTAGGACGCCGAGTTTCGCGTTTCTTCCATTGTGAGCCGTAGATATGGTTTTTTGACGCATGTCCCCCATAGTACGCCGCATGGAGCATCATCCGACAACGGATGGAGACGTCCCTACCGTTCCCTTCACGATTGCCGGCTGTGGCGTTCTCTCACCCGACGATCCCTCTCTTTCTGAAGAGACACTGGTGTCGAGTAGCGAAGGTAGGACGAATAAAGTCGGGATCATAGATTGCAGGCACTTATAGCTTTCGTGATGCCGGCTACTTAGACCCCTACGAGGACTATCCCGACGATGATGATCGCAACTCTGAAGACCCCGATATTGCTTTGGAAATTGCGACGAAGCTGAAAGCGCTCGGGGATACATACTTTAAAGAGGGAAAGACCGAAGCTGCTCTTGAAAAATGGCAAAGTACGTTTCAGATGTTTCCCCCCTTCGGCGAATGACGCCACATTACTGTACTGATTGTTTCATTCCGCTTACGCGCTTTAGAGGCCATCAGATACCTTGATGTGCACCCAGTCCTCCCGGAGGATACGTCGGAGCAAACGAAGGGGGCTATCGGAGAGCTCCTCATTTCGCTCTTGCTCAACTCCGCGCTTGCAGCGCACAAGGCTGGAGGTGCTGACAATGCGCGCACCGTCATAAGCCTAGCGGGGCGGGCCATCGGCCGGTCCGAGCTTTCTGGTGCAAGAAAAGGTTAGTTTCTCTCTTTCTTTACTTTTGTAATTCAACATTATGACAAACCATGCCGACCTATTCCAATCTTGTACTGACGTATATCTTTGCACCTTCCCCTCGCTCACAGCAAAGGCGCTGTACCGCCGCGCTCTAGCGTACATTACTCTGCGCAGGGAGGATGAGGCGGAAGCGGACCTTCTCGAAGCCCAATCACTCGCGCCCGAGGACGAGGCGTGCAGAAAGGAGCTCGCGAGCGTCCGTGCCACTAAGAAGGCGAAGTTGGAGAAGGAGAAGAAGTCATTTAGAAAAATGTTCTCTTAGGCTGGCCGCGGGCAATAATGCTGCTGTGGAAACGCGGGTGGTTTCGAACTTTATTGTGCGCAGTAAATCTTTGGGTTTGTTAGATAGGATGAAGAACGTTAATCGGAATAAAACATTTATTACCGTTTTTATGAGCGTGACGTGACCCGTAAGGCGCCTTTTTGGGACCATATGTTTCCCGCTATGTGCGGCTTTGTTACTTGCTTCAAGCCACCATCTTACTCACCGCGAAGGGCTGCTCAATGGTGAGTCTGATGCGATACCGGGTCCTGTGACAGTGTATTGACATGTGCTTCAGGCCTCGCTTCACTTTTGCTCGGAATGTAATAACATGTTGTACCCGAAGGCGGACCAGCAGCGACGAGTCATGGTCTTCGCGTGCCGCATATGCAACTTCGACGAAATCGGGGAAAATAAATGCGTGTACAGGAACGACTTGCTGACAGTGACGAAGTACGTATTGCACATGTCTTGGTAGGATGGGAACGTGGGATGTTAAGCGTGCGAATGGCAGAGAGCAAGTGGGAGTCATTCAAGACCTTGGTTCTGACCCCACACTGGTGCGTGCATGCGTATCTTACAGCCTTCCTTCTGAGCTACTCACCAAACTTGCTTGGCGTGTAGGCACACTCCGCCCAAGTTTCTTGCACAAATTGCGGAAGTAATGAGTGCGTGGAGTTCTTTATTTTTGCGCCGCTTCGCTGACTGCGGCGGTGTCTCGTATCGCCTCTCCCCCCCTCGTGCGCAATTTTGATCCGTTCTTCATCCTTTTTTCCAGCTCTGTGTTCTTCCAGGACCAGTCAAAACGGCGTGAAACGCGCATGATTTTGTTTTACGTGTGCACACTATGCAACCATGCGTTTACGGATCCGAACCTGCAAAATGACGTACCACAAGACGGCGAATAGCACCTTCGGCCGTTTTGTTCTGTCTTCTCTTTTCCTGATAGAACTACGCCAAAGCGTCGAACGTCCTCCCCCAGGTTTTTACCCTGAGGGTCGCCTACGCTATCGCTGGCGTAACCTGATCTCGTGTCCAGGTGGACTACCAGTTAGCCGATCGCTGTTTTGGTGGTTGTTCTCCCAGCCCTGTTGATTTCCATAGATTTTGATAGTGCCTTTGTATTGATTTACCTCCTTTCTCTGCATTTGTATGGCATTTGTGTGGCGTGAAACGGCGGTGTGAATTGTGTGTGTTTGCGTGTGTACCTTCCTGTGCTTACTAAGGCAACCGTTGGTATCCATATGCAGCGGAAACCGCGATAGTGTACGCCATTCGGCCTCTCCCTCTGGGCGACTGGAAAGAAAATAACAGAAACCAATCTCCTTCTGTCGGCCCGTCGCTTCTCGTTTTGAGAATGGAAACTCGTGCGACCGGACTTAGCTCTTCGCTAACCATCCGAAACCCAAAACGGATTTCGTATGGTATGCATCACTCTCTCATGAGGGCGCAGAGTTCTGACTGATCTACTCTAGATTTATACTTCAGATCTATTCTAAAACCGATCCGTTGTTGATGGCTGTGGCTCCTGCGTGACCGCTCTCCTGCTGGCCGGGTACTGTACTTAGACTCCCTGTTGATCAGTTGGCCAGCCAAGTCGGAGAACGCAACGGATCCCACGTCTTGAACTTCCTGCTTCTTATCCTCTCCGTGCGGTACTTACCAAGACCTCTGATCCTCAACTCTAACCTCTGTCTGGGCACCTTGGGACTCGACGTACGCTTATCTGGAACGCAACCCTGCCAAATGGGCCGAACCCGTGCAACAACGATTCCAATGGAGGACGACCCGCTCGCGCGCGCAATGGCGCCGCCCGCAGACGAGGGGCCCGACGCACGTGCGGCGCGGGAACGTGCGGAGGCGCTGGCGAAGAAGAGGAGCGACGAGATCGACGGCCGGCTGCGGGCTGAGCGGGATGCACGCCGCAAGCGAGGCCCACCTGTGAAGGTGCTGCTCCTTGGCCAGAGCGAGAGTGGCAAGTCGACGACGCTTAAAAGTACGCATTGGTCCCCGCCCCGTTATTCCCTTTCCTCGTCTGTGGGGCCGTGGTGGTCGGACTGTGTTTCGTCGTGCTGATAGCGAATTTTAGATTTCCAGTTGACGTATGCGCGCAAGGCGTGGTCTGAGGAGCGCGAGGCGTGGCGTGTTGTTATCCAGTTCAACCTCGTGCGCTCCGTGAACACCATAGCAGATGCTGTTGCTCGCGAACTCACCGCGAACGTGGATGAGAGTGGTCTGGAAGCTGATCGGGCGTCTATTCTCACCATGCTCACGGCTGAGCACGAACCTGAGCCCGAGCCTGAGCGACGTGCGCCTACGCCATCGTTTGCACTGTCTGACGCCCACCGCGATCTGCTCGTAAGGTTGAGCGTATTGCGCGCAGTGCAGCGCAGCCTAGAGCTCAAGCTTGGCTCAGCAGCGGAAGAAGACGACGGCAATCTCATCAGCAATGACCAGGCACCAGGTTCGAGCATCCCTAAGGCCGCCAATCCCACGCTGTCTCCATCGTCGTTTCGGGACATCACCAACGGCCCCAGCCCCAGCGCGGGCCCGTCGGTGCCACCTGGGACAGGTGGTCACCTTCGTACGCGCAAGTCGCAAGAGTTCTTCGTGCACTCAAACGGGTGGAAGAATGCAATACAGCGACTGCGGCCGCGCCTGGGTACGCGGCACAGCCGCGAGGCTAGTGTGGAGGACAGAGACGGCATGACAATCGCAAGCGTGCGCGGCGCGATGAAGGCGCTATGGGCGGACCCCGTAGTACGGGATATTGTGAAGACGCGGCGGGTGAAACTGCTCGACACGGCAGAGTTGTAAGTTCTTTCTCCCGTTTAGCCTTTTTCTGATTTGAAATTTTATCTCTCCCTTTAAAAAAGTTTTTTGAATGACCTGGATCGTGTTGCCGGGGCACAGTACACACCTTCGGATGACGACATTATCCGTGCCCGCCTCCGGACCGTAGGCGTGCAAGAGCACTCGATCATACTCGAGACAGGGTCGGAAGTTGGCCGAGAGTGGATGATATATGATGTTGGCGGATCCCGTTCCTTGGTAAATGATATTGTATTCTCTCCCATTTTTTACCACCGTTTACTTAATTCGCTCTCTCACCTAGCGCGCTCAGTGGCCCGCATATTTCGACGACATGAACGCAATTATTTTCCTCGCTCCAATCAGCTGTTTTGACGAGCGGCTCTTGGAGGACGTACGCGTGAACCGACTTGATGACTCGCTGCAGCTCTGGAAATTCGTTTGTTCAAACAAGCTGCTCGCACGCGCAGAACTTGTACTTTTCCTCAACAAGTGTGACCTGCTCGACCGCAAGCTGAAGAGCGGCGTACGCTTTGTGGACTTCGTGCGAATGTATGGCAACAGTGAGAATGAAGCAACTACTGTCCAAAAATGTGCGTGTTTTCCGGGTCTTTTTCTGTATGTTTTTCTGTGCTGATCGTTTCCCCCTTTTCCTGCGCTGTTTTTGTTGAATTCCTCCATATTGTTAATCTCTTTCGATAAACCAGTCTTGAGGATGAAGTTCAAAGAGATCTGCGTTCATTATTCCAAGCAAGTCAGAGGACTTCATATTCACTTTACATCCGTCGTAGTGAGTCTATGCAATTGCCTATTTCCATGTGAAATTAACTGCTTATCAACCGCGATTAGGATACGAAGGCTACTGCACAGACACTCGGAGCAGGTAACGATCTTCGGACCTCTTCTATCTTTCCTTCTGTACTCACGATGCCATGCCATTTACAGTTCAAGATGGCATATTACGCACTAACCTTCATCACCTTGACCTTATTTAACCTGCCACGTTTGCCGACGTACTACTGGAAGCTATGTGTATTCTCCTTTCCTTCGCAGATGACGTCCGACCCGTATAAGCTTATCTGTACTATGTTTAATCTTTAAATGCCTATTTTGCTATTTTTCCAAGAAATGTTCTGCACGTGACCTGCCAATCACACCGATTCCATCAGGCAACTGGTAATCCCTCTTGCACAGCGTACGCAGCATACTTAAATACACCCACTTCCTCCCGTCGCAGCATCCCTCTCTTGCTGCCACTACATTCCCCACCAATGTCTTTCTAAATTTATGCACCATGGAGCACGGCGACGAACTATCTCAGCTGTACGACAAGCTCAATCTCACTGGGCGCGTCTACAGGCTGGGAACGGACCCGGCTGGCCATGGGGGCTTTGCGGACATCTGGGAGGGCTTGCTCGTTGAGCAGAGTGAAGCTCCCGCCACGGATATGGGCAGCGACAATAATGATGGACAAAGGGTAGCTATTAAGGTCCTGAAAGAGTACGGCAATTCCACCGCCATCATGACTCTCCGTAAGGTACGGCCCATAATCCTGTCGTCGGTCTGAACTCGAGATACTAAGTCTTCTTATTTCCACACACTTTTTTCTATTGGTAATTTAGAGGCTGGTTCGAGAGGTGCGCGCGTGGTCAAAGCTTCATCATCGAAATATCTTGAAGCTGCTTGGCTTCGTGTACGGCTTCGACGGGCGGGGCCGGCTCGCGAGCCTCGTTTCCCCCTGGATGGTGAATGGTACGGCAAAGCTTTACCTGAAGGACCGTGAGACGCCCGAGCGCATTCGTGTGGTGAGTATGCTCGTATGTGTACTTGTTTCATTCGTAATTCATAAATCATGCAACTAGCTCACCAACGTCGCGGATGGGCTGTGCTACCTTCACAAGCACGAAGTAATCCACGGCGACTTGAAAGGAGTGCGTTTAAGTGCTTCTTCCTTTTCGCGTACAGATCAGATCATCGCTGTTTCTTGAGTACACGCCCATTCACCTTCGATTTTCGAGGTGGCTTTAATCCATCGTCGGGTCATTGAAAATATTCTGGCCAATTTCCTGTTCCATATTCATCCGTTTTTATACCCATTCAAAGTTCAAAGATTACGGAAGCTCACTAAATAACTTTCAAGGACAATATTTTGATAGACGAACATTTCGAACCTCGCCTGGCCGATTTTGGACTCAGCAAGCTCTTGACCGAGGCGAGCGATACGGCCACTGCTACAGGTACGGCGGAGCTCTTGGGAAGTGCCCGTTGGATGGCGCGCGAGCTGTTTCTCGACTCTCCCGGTGTTACCGTCGAAAGCGACATCTGGGCGTTCGGTATGACGTTGTTTGTAAGTTCACGAGTGAAAAACACCACATATGCGTCGTGTGTCTGACATTCGGAATCATGATTATAGGAGCTTTTCACGGGCCTCGTACCGTTTCACTACCTCCGTAATCAGCAGATAATTCTCCACCTGTATAAGGGCGGCCTTCCTGAGCGCCCGGAAGATTGCGCGAACCTCGACGATAATCTCTGGGAGCTATGTAATGCCTGTTGGGAGGAGAACCCCAAGCTCCGGCCATCAATGAGTGTACTCACTAAGCGTCTTTGGGGACTTGATCTCAACTGTAGACTGGGGTCTAAGCGGCGTCGAGAGAATGTATCCCCAGAGCGTACCAGAAGTGATGGCAAGCGTGCTTCGATGTCTCCTGAAGGTCGTGTGCGCAAGTCACCGAAGTATTCCGTGCTCGCCGAGCTTGCTGAGGAGACGGGGTCTTCTCCGGGCACATCGCACGTGTCTCGCGCCCTCGTGCGCACACCCACACCCCAATCGGCAACCTCGTCGGCTGGATCTGCTTCGGATTACCCGCCCAGCTCTAGTTCTGGCTCCCGTAGAAGCAGCGGAAACGATTTCACGGGGGGAGTAGACCCCCGCCGCCTGTTTGCTGGCAAGCGTGCAAATAGAGACATTTATGACAGGTTGTACCATCATCATACCAGCGGGCAGGAAGCCCGACCCGCGCGCACATATTCCGAGCCAGCCATACAGGATACATATGCGCGATATGTCCCGGAAGCATCGGGGCTCGGGCTCGATACGGGTGCTCCTGCTCATTCGAATGCCCTTGATTTGGAGGTCTCGACTGCTCTCACCTCCCCTCGGCGTGGGGAATTCAACCCCGTTGACACGTTCCCTAGACATCCCCCTGGATTTGCTTATCAGCAGCAGCAGCAGCAACTTTATGCCCATCCTTACAATGGAAATGGAAACGGCTTGTTTTCAGCAAGTCTGGACAGTTTGACTCAGTATTTCGACCCCCATAGTGCGTATCATCCAAGCCAGTGGGAGTCCCTACCTTATGCCATGGCCCCTCCCCGTTCGTCTTCGTCCCTGTACGAGCTCCAACCCGGAACGGCGGAGTACCACGAGATGCTCGCACTGCAGGACCAGCGTATATCTTCCTCGAACTCGCCGTTTCTGCCCCTCCCGTCGACGGGTAATGAGGGCGATCCACTTTTGGATTATTCCCCTCAAGAACCCTTCCTGTCCCCTCACCATATCGGACCTCTGTTCTCCGAGGCTTTTACCAGTGACTATGACGAGCCTCAGCCTTTGACGTCTTCCCCATTGCTGAACGAATCTTTTTCTTACTCGGAATCATCCACCGCCCCGAGCGCTGGACCTCGCCGTTCGCGTTCCCCCAAAGTGGATTTTACGACATTCCAGAACGGCGTTATCTCTCCCGCTTTCTCAGCTGCGGAGACACCGGTCATGGCTATACGAAGTCTGCTCGATGAGTCGCCCCTTATCAGGGACGGTGACTCCTTTGACGCTGATTCGTTTGATCCGTTCGATGAGGAGGGGTCGTCACTTTTCGGTGGATTCTATGTCGCGGAGACGAGTCCCGAGATACACACATACGGAGATACCTGTGAGAGTGCAGATGCGGATCACACACCACATGGCAGCCCGCAGCAGCTTGCGTTCGCGCTCCCTTTGTACTCGCGGCGACCCCATGGGCAGGCATTGACGAGTGACAAAATTGCGGAGCAGATGCAGATGCCGCCGACGCCTAGACTGTCGCCGCTGATGTAGCTTGGCGAGTCTGTTGAAGACTCAATTATTTGCTTAGCCCACCGAAACTCTTGACATTCCATGCGACGACGCGATGTGCCGTTTCGGTGACGGTCTCGTTCGATATTTTATGCGCCAATGCGTGAGCCGTAGGCAGGACGGTTTCCCCCCAGGATCGCGCAGTTTGAACAATAAACAAGAGCGCGTTTCTTTAGCAAAGGCCCGCGGTCGTCCGCCAACCTCGCTGCAATGGCCCGAGTGCCCAAAGGCGTTAACGACGCGAAAAAGGTTCAATGCATACATCGATATGCTATTCCTTATTTATGCACTGCTCGATTCTCTAATCCGTATACCTACACTGACCATGCTTATCTACGGATCTTCACTTACCATATCGCTTGTCTTCTTGCCTACGTTTTCTAAACCGCTGACCTTTTTTATCTGCATAATGTACCGGCGAGAGGTCAAAGCATTTGTTGCATTATTATTAGGCTTGAATACATAAAGGTGCACGTGCTGCTTCGTCACCAGGATGGAAAAAAGGGTTCGACCGATTGCTCTTGACTACTTATTGCACTATTTTTCCTATTCCGCAAAATCAAACTGCCTGGGAGACTCAACAAATTTAGGTGCTGCAGTTATTCAAACCTGTGGCTAGTAGCACGACATCTAGGAAAATATGCTCCTCATCTTTTTGTCTCGCCGTCATTTATTCGGTATCAACTGTTGTACATGACTGTACTCTGGGCTAAAGGTTCTGACGCCGGCACGAGGCACTCTGGTATCACCCGGAGGACCTCCTTTGAATTTTCACTCTGGCTACTATGTCTTCTACAACCCATCCTAATGCGATCGCAAGCGATTTGAATGCAGCGATAACAGGAGTCGCGTCTGGGGTTTATGCACTGCCCCAGACCACCGCTTCTTCGACCTCGCTTGAATCGATTTCTACTGTCAGCACAAATGCGACTGCGCGAGACTTGACTGGCACAGGTCGTGTGTTAGGAAATGCATACGACCGCCTAGGCGATCAGCTTGTTCCATGGCTGAACAGATTGGGCCAGCGCATCGGTTTGAGACCTAGAGACCTGGCCGGTACAACGCAGACGGGCGAATCTTCGTTCGACAGGAACATCACCGCACCCAATCTGGTCGGGACAGGTCGTACTTTGGGCCTCATTTTTGACTTTACGGGTTCCATCCTCGAAAGACGTCTCAGCAGCTTCGCTGAAAATACCGGCGCCGGTCCCGAAGCCACTGCGCGGCGTATCCGTGACGAATTTCGACGTTTCAAAATTATGTACGGGTGCGCTCCGCTCAGCCAGTGAAAGCGAGAAAATCCTTAGGGAGTACCTAGACCCGCGCAGCCGATTCATGTCTGATGTTCACCGGCTTATAGGGTACCTAAAGTGAGTACAATGTAATTTCACCCCTGACTCCTAACCCCGTCCCTATATTGTAGTTCAGATATTGCCGCAAATCAGTACCGGGCTCTTTACAGTATCATTAGCCTTATAATATGGGACCCATCATTCTCAACCCTGTTGCATTACACGGGAGCTTCTCAGCACATTTTTTATCTTCAGCATCAACTGGAAATGTACAGCCGAAGGGACCGCGATCTGCTTCTCTTGCCGAGCCGGAAGGCACTGCTGAGTCTATCGGACATCAGATTGAATTCGATGGCCAGGGATTTCAAAGACGTTGATTACAAGCTCCATTTTCCCATGGAAGCGCAGACAAAAGGCTTGAAACTGCTGCAGTCAATTGAGTAAGACATCCTTGATGTTTATGAGAAGCTGCTAAAACGGGTAGTGAATAGCTGATTACGTTCCTAATTGCAGAGACCCGGACCTGTCTTTCTTGGTGACGCGTCATCTCGCTGACAGCTTTATACCGGACGAGATGCTTTTATTCCAGAGGGAACTGCCTGCCGTGCTACTGAAGGCTCTCAGAACATGTTTCTCCACTTTAGAGCTAGACTCGTTCGAGTCCCTCGTGCGCCATTGCATCGATTGGATTTTACCTCACAATCACGAGCTTTATGGCTTCCGTGAGGCTGTGAAGGACTGGAAGGTTCTCCTAGGTCACATGCTCAGGTGGGTAGTACTTAACTGATATTTTAAGTTGATTATGTGGGATAATGCTTGTGCTGTCAGGATGCCAGATAAATTTCCTCATATCTCTTCCTACTTTCTTAGCTTGACATCAATGGAAATGCTGTTCCAGCAAACGCTGATGTTTAAGGTCCCTCCTTTTTATCTGGAGTTTGTGCACTCAGCGCTATCTATCCATTTTGGCCAGCCCCGCTTAAGTTCATCGGAATCGACCTCTATGGAAGGAGAGAATGGTGACGCTGGAAGGACTCATGAATGCATTGAGAAAATTTGGAACAATGTCTCCAGTCAGCCTAATCGATTGACACTCAGCATTCTCCTTCAGTGCTTCCCCCAGCCCGCGCTATTAGATGAGGTACAAATGATTGTGCCGCGCGGACGGAAAATATGGGACTTATCGTATCAGCTTGTTTGTTTGCTGGACAGGTGTGTTCAATTTCCCTCTTCTGATCAATTTTTCGTTTACCTGTTGATACGTGGAAAATACGACCCCAGCCACGACAAAGAGACCCAAACTTCTGTTGAAAGAAATTTAAGGCTGCTTTGTACTGTAGATCGCTATATACGAATGGCCATACTGACTGCGCTCCGGCGTACACTTACTCACTTGGAGCGTCTATCAGAAGCTATCAATGACAAGAGAGAAAGGCGCAAGCTGGATAAGGAACCCGGACTATCAACCTACAGAAAAAACCGGGACCGGTATGGGCGCAAGCTAGTCCTCTTTCGACATACTGCAACTGTGAATGGGCTGGAGGAGATTCATATTGAGGTAAGCCCAGATATAAATTTGAACATGGCAAATTTGTTATGAATCTACGTTTTATTTTAGCAAAGACCGATGCTAAGGAAACTCTACTGCCAAACATGCTCCGAGATAAACTACAGGGAGGGTATTTGCGATTTGGAGGAACAAGAGACACCACCCGTTACATGGGATACCATGCGCTTGAATTCGGAAGACCACCTCTGGCTTGATGTCCCGCCTGGCTCTACGTTTCATATATCAGGAGACTCCGAAAATGGATTTGCTCATTATCCAATACTCGCAGGGTTCACCTCCGACGGACAAGCACGATACCTTGCAGGGGCATACGACATTCGGGGTCAGATGAGATGGAGCACAGTTGTCGAAGGTGCCTGTTGCGCTATCATATACGATCCCAAAGTCATGCAGATAGTTGAAGCACAGCATTTCATGGTACTGGTCTTGCGAGAAGACCCCGCCCCCGTATCGAGAAAAGAGGAAGCTCGTCTTTTGAAGGTCGGGGCTAAGGATAGGACTGGGCCAGTCTACTGGGAGAAGGCCGATCTCGAGATAGGAGCCAAGGTTTGGGATGTAAATATTGACTAAATTGACTACATAGGAACCTTAGTACTACGCTATGGAAGTTAATAGCCCGAAGATTGGCGCTGTGCCAAACCAAATTTCGGAAGACGTGACATTGTTCAAATATGTAGTAAGATCGCACTGCGTGTTATGAGATCATTCGTGTAGTTCGCAGTTCCCCGGGACTCGAGACAGGGGGAGATGGCCAGAATACTAAATGGTGCTACTTTTGACGGTGATGTATGTACACTGAATGCCAGTAAATTTAAATTGCCCATGTTGTCATCCAAAACTGGGTATGGATTTGGCTTACATCAAGCTTCGCTCGTGCCTGACCCGAGCGATTCGATACATGCATAAGTGACCAGCAAGTGACCTAGCACCGCCCTGAGCCGATGTAGGCATCATTCACTGTTAGCGTCAATAATGTATCTTAATATTCGATTCGAATAGTAGGTAAATGTCGATGTCAGTGAGACATGGGGTGTCGGGCGGGGCTATACAGTGGATACAGGGGTAGAGGATATTTAAGTATACATCAAACAGCGACAGCAATTATTTAAATACTGACCTAGCTAATCATAGAGGGGAGGGGGGTGGAGATAAGAGATAAAAAGAGGAACAGGCTAAGGAGGGAAGGATATAGGAATAGAAGGAACTGCTAAGAGGGACTAAAAAGTCAGAAACAGTGGGTGGTATGAGGGGATGCCTTGGCATTAGCAGAAAGACCACTGTAAGATCAAGAATGCCTCCGGAAAGATGCTCTAGGATTGATATGTATGGGAAAGGCGTTAAGCTATGCCCCATTCCCAAGTTGGGCAACTGTCATTTTAGGCGGCGCCAAGTGCGCCGAGTCTACACCAGTAGCCGACAGCAGCGGCTGCGCTGGTCCAGCAAGCGCCGACGGGCCAGGATACAGCCCATGCCCAAGCCCAAGCCCATGGCCGAGCCCGTTCGAAGGCTCATCCGGTCGCGTCCCTGGACCAGCGAGCCCAGGTGTACCGAGTCGGCTCCCTGCCCCGCCGGGGGTGCCCGGACCGGTGTAAACAGATGCAGGCGTAGGCAAGGGCTTCGCAGCCAGAGGTGAGACTGGACGTGCACTAGGACCCTTCGGTGTCGACGCGTTTGTCCGGGGAGATGCATGTACGGACCCTAATGGCACGCGTGACGGCGAGTGCAAGTGGTTTGCATATATCGGACCTGCGCCTGGCCCTACTCCGGGCCCCGAGGGTGGCGGTGGAGGGCTTTGCAGCATTCCATTCCGTTGGCGCGGCGAGCCGACCCCATTCGAGCTTTGACGTGAGTGAGTGTGCATGAGCCGCGCGGGCCCATCCATCGGCGGCTGGCCGTAGGGTCCGTCGGGCTGCTCATAACGTGCGCGTCCGTGCACGTTTTCATCTGACCACTGCTCGCGTCGCAGTTCTCCCGGGCGGGGAGTGAAACCAGTTTGCATTGCTTGTGTTGGCGTCATCACAAACGGTGTTGCCTGCGGTCTATCCGGTGGTGGCCCAAGCTGATTCATCGGTGGTGGCTGGGGCGCGGGCCCCATAAGTGTAACCCGTCCGCGATCCCTCTCCCGGTCCCTCTCTCGTTCCCTGTCCCTGTCCCTGTCCCACGTCTCTGAGTTGTCTTGTTTCCAGTACGGACTCGAAGAAACGGGTTTTGACATAAGGTCTATCCGCTCAATAGTACTTGGGGGGTGCCGTGATGCAGAATCATGCTCAGACATGTGTCGGTCCGGTTCGTACGAGCGGGAGATGACATGTTGTGATGCGCCTATCCCGCTCGCACGCGATGATGGCGGGTGATGATGATGTGTATCGTGTCTGTGACGCACGACGTGATGATGGTGAGGGACACCCTGCAGTGATTGGTGGACCGGTGTGTGCCGATGAACATGTTGACTCTGTTGCAGCGGTGCCGCGTGCTGCGCATGTGTACGAGAGTGCTCGTCTTGAATGTCCTTGATCCCGTTCTCATGCCACATCCCAGACCTCTCCGCTCTCTCCCTTTCCACCTTACTGTCACGTTCTCGGCCATCAAATATCTGACCATCCTTGTTCCCATTCATGTTCACACGCCTGTGATCCTTCCCATATCCGTTCACTGCCGGCTGCTTCGACGGACCCGCGCCCGCAGTCGAACTCAACGCTGCGCCCGATGGAACTTGGGCCCAATGCTGCCCAGGCCCACTCGTCACGCCATACGGTGGTCCTCCGTTCGGCAGTCCTCCGTGACCATAACTCTCCATCGGTGGAGGCGAGGGCGTACGTCGCGGCGGACGGGCATTGTGCGTAGGATAGCTCCCTATAGGGGGCGCACCAGGACCCTGCATCACACGAGCACCTGGATGGTGGATGCTACCCATCGGTGGACCAGGCTGTGGGTGATGGTAGACGCGTCCAGAGGGTTGTGGAGGAGCGGCGTATGGAGGATGCACAGGAATCGGAGCCTGCGGAAGTCCAATACCAAAGGGAGCGTGTCCTGGAGGAGGTATACCAATTCCTGCGGGCGCGCTATAATCTATGTAGTGTTGCTCGAAGAGCGGAGCCATGCCCATCCCAGGCCCGATCTCGCCCGTTACAGACTGGTGAAAGCTGCGGGCACGAGGTGTGGTAAGGATCTGCAGATCATTCTGAATTTCTTGCGCAGAGAGCACAGATAAAGCCGGATACGCGTAGCCTTGACCTGCTGGCTCTCTACGCTTGCGTTTTAGTGTCGGACGCTGGGGATTCGCGTCCATTGACGCGTACTTCACGAGCTCGCGGATGGATAAACGCTTTGGGGCCACAGGTACAGATGGCGGTTGAGGAATACAACGAGCTGTAGGCGAGAATAAGTCCCCGGAAAGAGCGAGGAGATAAACGGCATACCAGGAGGAACGCGCTCCAAGATGCGCTTTTCTCGTTCAAGTCTTCGCCTCTTTCCGTTCGTCTCTGCAAACATTTCCGTTTGAAGCGTGTCTCGCTCGAACTAAACCATATTTTAGAAAAGACATAGATTAAAAAGGCGTGAACGCACCCTCCACCAGTTCCAGACGCTGTCCTCTTCTCCTTTACGCATGAGCAATACATGATTATCCTCATATTGTCGTTTCTTTGCCGCCAATTCGAGCCTCCTGTCGTGTCGGACTTGCAGCTCGGTCTGCAAGTGCGTCATTTCTGGGTGAACGCCTGGATATCATTATTAGACAGAGCCGCACAAAAACAAAATGTGCAAAACTAACCTCGAAGCACCATGGCTTCCTCCACAGCCATTTCCTCCATCTTCTCCACGTATAAAGCTTCGCGAAGAAGCGCAAAGCGAAGCTCGATGCCTGCCAGGACGTCTAAGGCTTCCGCACGGTGAGCGGGCTGCACACCCAGTTCCGCTTCCTCTGCTTCTACCTCTGCTTCAACATCAGCATCCGGGTCAGCATCTGGATCGGCCTGGTCTGCATTTTCAACATCTTCATCATTTTCGTTATCATTGTCGATGTCGACGTCTGCGTCCACGTCGGCTCCGGTTTCAGGCTCTGTGGGCTCTGTTTTGACCACTTTTTCTGGAGACGCGCGGGGCACAGCAATCTTTGCAGTATCTTCTCTGGCTTCATCCTCTGGTTCAGGCGAGGTAGAAGGGGAGGGGGTAGGGGTCTTAATGAGCTGCTGTCCGGCCATGATCGAGCTCCCAGCAGGCGCAAGCGGCACGACGGGCGCAGTGTCAGCGTTCTTTGCCAGCGTACCGTCGTCATCACCAACGTCTGAAGCAGCGTTAGACTCTTCATCGTCAATGGGTGGATCATCCTCCTCGGACTCGACCTCAGACTCAACCCAGCCCGACTCGTCGTCGCCGTCGTCTTCCTCGGTGAGTGCCGTAGATGAGTCGCGGGTGTTGTCTTTCGGCGGAGGGATAGCCGATGGGAGGGGATTTTCGGCGGCGTCCGCGTCTTCGTCTTCAGAGTCTTGATCGACGAGTCTTTCGCCACCGTCGTCAGCGTCCGGCGCGGGCTGGCGCGATGGGGCCTGGCCATCATCGTGCTCGTCGTCCGCGTCGTCGGGAATCTTGGAGGCGTGGGCGAGGACGTCGAGACCATGGTTTGAGTTCTTGGAAATGGCGCTGGCGGGCTCTTCGCTGTCGGTGGCCTTCCTGCCGGGGGTCTTGTAGGCCCAATTCCACATGGGCTCGGGCACGATCCCGTTGCGCTTCTTGGCGACGCGTCTGCTGGCCTCGGGCGTGTCGCTATGAGTCGAGGCGCGGCTTCCGTCCTGTTCGTCTTCTGTGAGCTCAGAGAGCTCAGAGCTGCTGTCGAGCCCGGCGGCCTTGGCCGTCGACGGGGGCTTCTTGGGCGGGGGCGCGGGGGGCGGTGAGGGGGAGGGCGAGGCCGGCGTGAGCGAGCCAGAGGATGCTCGATAATCGGACATCGCTGACATCGTGGTCGGCGGCGGCGGCGGCGTCGGGGCGACGTCGACGACGGCGGGCAGTGACAAGAGTTGTCTACGGGGGCGACTTGAAGGGACAGTGTCCGTTATGAGAATGCGCACGTGACTGGCTCGACATTTAAATTTCCTGCCGAATGCGGCAGGCGAAGTTTCGCGAGCAAACAAAGGCTCAGCGTTGTCTGCTTACCGGTATCATACTCTGTGGCTCGTCGACATCCACCCGGATATCGAGGGGGGAAGGGCAGCATGTCTATTAATCCAGCGGGGAGCAAGAGGTAAGAAACAAATACTACTACGATACTGACTTTTCTAACTATCGATCATCGAGGACAGAATGCTGCGTAGCACCTTTGGTATATCGTGCGTGTTCGCTACTCTAAATCCTCTTCCCCGGAAGTGCTTTGGTATCCTACAAGAAACACATATATCAGCTCTTCCGCAGCGCAAATTTCCAGTCGCTGTCGAAGACGCACCAAGCCGCTTCGACGCCCTCGCCGATGCATATCAGCGCGGTATGCACCTTCGGGTTCCGATTCATGGCTTTCTTTAGATCCTCTGCCGTGATCTGGTAGCGTGAAAAGTTCGCGTCTGAGATCGCGATGACAAACCAGTCGTCTGCAGCCCGGCGTATCAGTCCAAAGCATCCATATGGTCACGTGTGCCCTCCTCCCTGGACTCACCCGCGTCGAATTTCGCTACTTCGTCTACGGCCTTCTCTATAGCCTCCACTAACGCCACCCGATCAACCTGCGGACCGTGACGTGCTTGCACGGATTAAATCAAAACTTACCAGTATAGTCTCCGGCGAATGCGTATTGCGTGATCATGCTCATCTTTTCGACGACCTTCCACCTGTCACGCACTTCTGCCGGCGGACTGCCGGTTTCGACTAGAGGGATCGTCGGAGAGTCTCCGGACTTCGCGTTACCGCGTCAGATCATTGTTATTCTTTAAAAGTGAGTGAGCATGTCAACTCACGTGCCCGGACATCTGCAGCACGCGAATGTTTCTTCTCAGTAAGGAACACACGCAGGTAGTAAAGAAAAAAGGGACTTGCATCCCAGACATATTTGTCCCCCCGAGTGAGGCGGCCAAACGTTTCCATGAGCATCACGGCTGAATTAATAGTTAATAGCAGACTTCATAGCGGAGTGATAGCGGCGTTCACCTGTTTCCAACGACCTCTGCAGTCGACCGTCGTACTGGAACCGATACCTGAGGAAGAAAAGTTTGCTTTTTATTCAAAATGAACTTCAGCAGCACTCACATAGACCCACTGACGTCGAACACGAGTCGTATACGCTTGGGCCTGTCAAAACGATGAGTCTGATTCGATTAAGTGGACAATTGAAATTTTACTTGATCTGTGGCCTGCCCATCTCGGGCTTCTCCATCCCGCGTCGCTTGTACACCGTCGCCTCACCTGTCAGGCCCTCAGTCAACCTGCTGTCGTCCAGTTCTCCGTCTGTCTGTCGCTTCACCCAGACACGCTCCTCTTCACGCGCGGAGAGGTCTGAAATTGATCGATCCAGTCAGGAAAAGCTTGGCAGTTCATTTCAGACAATACGCACTCTCCAATAGATCAAATAGCTCGGCGATATGCTCCTGAACCTCCGCAAGGAGGTTGCTATACTCCTTCGCTTCACCTATGCTCATATTGAGCTCTTTGAGTCGACGCTCGAGCTCCTGTCGAGCCATCTCGCGCGCCTTCTCCCTAACGCTGTCTGGGACGTCGTTCTTTAACTTGTCGGAAACCTGGAGGGCGTAAGATGAAGTTAACCACGAAATAAAGAACTAAATGCTCACCTGTTTGATATCATGTCCCTTAAAAAGGCGCATATATCCACCTCTACCTCCAAGGCCTGCAGTATCACGTCCTCCCGTCTTTCGTAGCGCGTCAATTGGATCACCCTTGACAAAGCAACAATGATAGTACTTACCCCACCAGCCCAGGTGTTTCCTCCTGAATGCTCCTCGTTCTTCTCGTCTTCTTTACCGAATTTAGGTTCCTTCAGTTCCGTTGACCCTGAAGGCTCGAACTTAACATCCTTGATCTGTTTCTTCGTCGCTTCCCGAGCGGCATCTATCCCAAGGTGCTTCACCTTCAACCTAACATCGAGAAGTATTTTTGATTAATAAGCGAGGGGAAAAAAGGGACGTAGAGCAAGTAAGTCAAGGGGGATACTTACCCGTGGTGCCGGAGTACATCGTATAGGAACTCAATTGCCTCTGGCCTGTGCACGTCAAAATCGAAAACGTTCCGCAATGTATCTTCAAGCGAGTCCTCGGGGTACGCGCGCATGTGACGGACGATGTTTATGAGCTCTGAGTTCCCAAAGATAAGGGTTGAGCCCTTCATGCGTTCCTATCCGATATAGGGAAAGAAATACACTCACCTCTCAGCGAATATGGATAAGAAAGTTTCCCTGCCTCGTTCGCGCGCCGCAAGTCTTGGAAGGCCCCTACAAGCCGGCGCAGAGTGTCTTCGCTGACTTCTGGAGCGAGCTGCTGCAACAAACGGCGCTCGGATGCCGTGTCCGGATTTTGGACCGAGTGGCTAAAGCATGGTTAATCATCCGTGAGGAAAGAAGGCACCAGTCAAGAAACGGGAACTTAGGTCCCCTGCTAACCTGCTGAAATTATCTCCCAGGACTTGCAAAAAGTGGTTTCCCAGGAACGCTAGTGCCAACATGTTTATGAACTGCCCTGTCAAAGAAAGGAGGACGAGAGCATGCACGTACGATACCCCGGCCTGTTCGCCAACAAGATGAGCCTGAAATTTGGGTGCACAATTATGTCGTCCATGCGCTCCCTGTCTGGTCCGGGGCGCACACGACGTCCATCTGAGAGTGTCAGTGCCCCGTACGAGCCAAGACTGCGGAGAACGGCGACAACGTGCGCGGGAGCCTTGTCTGCCTCGTCGACAACGACGACACGCCCGAACGTGATCCCGCGTAGAAGTGGAGAATCGTCGTGGCGCAGCACGCCACCCGCAAGCGTAGTTGTGAACATCAACTGGTTCACTGTCGTGTCGCGATGCAACTGCACGTATTCACGAGGACGACCAAGGAGCTGGAGAACGGTTTATACCTGGACATTATGAAGAATGTACTCCACGTACTTGACAAAGCCTACAGGGCGAGTAATGTCAATATAGTCATAAGAATCTGAATTTGAAACTACCATACTCACCTATCTATAATCTTGTTCTTACCCACTCCCTTTCATTAAACTTTGAGTTCTTTCTCCGACTATTATCATAGTTTAAGAAGGGGCTCACTTGGTTCCCGAGCAGAACTAAGTGCTCCCCTAATAGCTCAAGGTCAATAGCCATGTCGCGCATAAGGCCGGCTTGCAGGCTGTTATCGAAGAAATGCTCCATGTGTGGGACATGCGAAGCGACACCTTCGGGATCTTGTGCTGGATCAAAGCGCGGAATTACCACTGAGTGATTACCGTTATCAATCCCATTAGAGTTGAAAGAAAAAGTCAAGCCTCCATCAGTAAGGATGGGAGGGGCATTATACTGAACTCAAGCATTAGCTGAACCGAAAAAAAAACTGGGTTATAAAAGTCATACCGAGGCGGTACGCTTCATAATGCCCGCCTCCGAAAGCAACTCCACGAGAACCATCTTCTCTGCAACTGGCAAGAAATCCGCGAGCACTGCACGGCGAATCATCTCATACAAATCGTCATCCCACGGCGCGGCCGCAACGTGCCGTGCCATCCTCACGAGGGTGCGGGTCCCTAGTTTCCTGTTCTTCGTGGTGCTTCCTGCGGAATGCGCGTCTTCCACAGCCATGCTTGCGCGGTATTTCTCCGCGAAAGCAACGAGCTTGTCGACAACAGCGAGTGGGCAGCCTGTCGCGTGTAGAAGTGCAGACTCCTCGGCCGTGCCCAGTGGCTGTAGGAGCACAGGGAAGAACATGTTCGCATGTTCAACTGTGAGCCAGTCGCGCAGTGGAATGGACTTGGAGGCCGTTGTGATCATACGGAAGGAGGGACGGGCAGTAGATAACCCATGGGTTGATGCCTACCGACTTAGTGGTCAATAACGGGCGACCAAACTAGCATCACTTCGAACGGTAGTGTGTCACGGAGTTACCTCGCTTTCGCCATTTCCTGCAACCATTCTCTGTCCTTCCCAAAGCTCCGTTTCCCGGTCCTGCGTCAGTCTAGATAATGAGCCCGCCGTTGCGCCAATTACGTCGATGCCGGAAAGGTGGACTAGCTTTCCGTCCCATGCACCTTGTACCAGCGCACTGCCATAAAATCAATTAGTTGTATGGTATGGAGAAACTATTAGATAGTGTACACCGCGTACCTTGGCTGCCAGCTAGTCGCACCCCCGTCTTCTATATGTCTCCTCATTAGTAGCTCACGGCCGCCGACCTCTTTGTACAAATGCACGTCGTCTGCCTCATACCCGAGCAGTTCGCTGAAGAGGCGCACAATAATAGACGTTGAGCATGATGCGGTCGCGGGCTGTGCGGGAGGTACGAGCGACACATCCCAGCCGAGCGCATGCGCCTGAAAAAGCGCTGTTAACGTCGACAGCAGACGTGGTGTTGGTGTAAAAGTTGGCCCAGTGCGCATATTATTGGGTTTTCCCAGGGAGAACGAAAAAGGTAGAAATGACTTCGGGCCTGCCGGGACGTTCAAGCTGACTCTTGGCATCGAACGGTCCGCACCTGCAAGCGCAAACGAGATATGCGCAGTGCCGCTATCGATTCTCTCGATCCCGAGCAGCGAATATCCTAGCAAGCCTGTCCCATCCTCGAAATTTACGCCTTCGGGGCTACCAAGCGGACCCAGACCTGCCTCCTCGCACTGTCGGCTAAGGATTGCCCAACCGGCGGCCGGCCCATAAAGCAGCGCTGGGTGGAGCGCGAGCAGTGTGCGTGCGAGCTGCCCAGGTAATGGGACAAATACATCCGGGGGGAACACAGTAACGAGCTGTTTCAGCCTCATCAATGCTGTCTGGGGAAACGCGGGGAATGTCGCGTGCACGCCACCTGTGAGGGGTTGTCGCGCCTCGCTCGCGTATTGTGCCGAAAGGATAATGTCTCGTAGTTTGTCAGCAAGTTGTTTTGCCTGCGGAATATCCATATTCACAGACACGTTACTTTCTAAAGCGAGCGAAGCGCCGACGGGGTCGATGAAGCGTGCTTGAAAGCGGCTGCGAAACGGCGGGTCAAGTGGATGACCTGGATAAGGGGGAACCGGAGCAGCGATGGCAATAACGCGGAAGTTTCTATGTGCCGGAACAAATTTTTGTCCGGATTTAGAGACATCCCTAGACTCGAGAATATCATAGCGGGCTGAATGGAGGATATGCGTGCCATCATCCAAGTTCCTGTAGTAATGGGTCAAACGTCTTTCTCGAAAAGAGTTGTAAAAACGAACATTTCTCTGTTCTCTAGAAGATTATTAAGAACAGGCATGATCCCCCGTTCGGCTTTCTCGATCCCCTCAAGAATAAGAATTCGGCCGGACTTGACCGCTCTGACTGCGGCGCTATCAACATATACGAGATTCCCCATTGCTCTAATTTCTCTTCCTTGCTTGAGCTCCGTTTCCCCAACGTCACGGTGCAAGGCAATGTGTTCGTACTCAGAGTTTATCAGACTGTTTCATACGTAAACGCGTGAATATAAAAAATCGAGTTATCAAACTCGCCTGCAAAATGTCATAGCAAGCCGGCGTGCGTACGGGCCCGGTTGGGAGACCAGGAAGATGTCCTGTCCGAGGAGATACTTCTGCAGCATAAAGTGCAAATTATCTTGGTTTACAGGGTTCTGTACGTCCAAAAGGTCTTTGCAGAAAGGAAGTCGAGAGGGATTTTCACTATGCGGCACGTCATAGGATATATTGTCGAGCTTCAGGGTGCCGATGATTGGGGTAGCAGCAGTTGAGAGTGTTCGTGCGAGCTGATCTAGTCTCCTCTTTGGATGCGACATCGCCAGCGGCGTATGAAGTGCACGAAATCTAGCTGCAGAGTCTATAACGTTAGTGGCATAAGAATGCCGCATGGATTAGTGAGGGGAAGGCCGGGGTATCAATAATCTTCTAACCGGTGCCCGGTTCCGGCTGTATTCAGTTCAAAGGCATCGGTCGAAAGTTCCTCGTGATTTCGTCTCAGGGTCCGCTAGAGGTGTGCGTAATGGTAATGACTAGATGCATAAAACACCAGTTTAAAGCTAGCTCTCCTAGAACAGTGGGCTTCGTGTTGTGACTTGCGAAAGATAATATGGTCACAGAGAGAGATCGTGGTAGCAGTCTTGGTCTCGACTCCGTCCAACCGGAGTTCACTGAGTTTCCGCCGATCCAATTGCCATACTGGAAGAGTAAATTTCACGCGGTCATGTGACGCGGAGACGACGCGTGTGGGCGACCAAGGCTGCTCGCCACTCAGGCTGCTTCTAGCCAGCACTTATGTGGTATTCGCCCAGATGGTTCCTTAGCGCGGCGTCTTGGCTCCTTGGCCTCTGCCCATCGCTTTATTCTACTTAATATCGCCTTAATATTTTTATTCGTGAGTCATCCTGACGATGGGCGCGACGACTGCAGCAACGGGCCTTCTCTCAGTCTTCGTTCTGGCGACCGCAGCGTCCATCTCTGCCACCCGCGCTCCCAATGACAACACCTTGCTGAAAGACTCGAAGAATCGGGCGCTAGAAAGCAACGGAGTCATCTACCTTCCCCTCGAAAGAAGGGAACGAAAAAGGCGAGGAGAAATTGTAAGAAGAGGGAAAGCGGATAAGGATATCCACTCAATCGGACTGGGAGATGCCTTGGACATGTATGTACTATCCTCGGTTCGCCAAAGGGTCGTTTCTGAACAGATCCCTACAGTACATACAATGTCGTTGTACAAATAGGAAAAATCTCCACACCACTCGTTCTCGGTATGCTGATCACTTCAGTCTTGAAATTAAGGCTAAAAGGTCGGGACAGACACAGGCTCTGCGGATCTTTGGGTTCTTTCGGATAATTGCACGTCGTGTACCAGCTCCAGGGCAGCAGAGGAACACTTGGAATTTTACCCCGCTGGAGATCTGAAAGCTGTTGCGGGAGCGGAACTCTTGTACGGTGACTCGCGCACTGGGACGCAAGCATACGGCGTAATTAGCTCAGACAAAGCAGGAGTTGCGGGTTTTTCAATAGAAGTATTTGCACTCATTCGGAGTTTATTGGCTTTAACTGACGATGAAAGTTTTGCAGAATCAGTTCTTTGTTGCTATTGGCGACACGAACACATCGGTATTCGACACGGGCTCCGCGGGGATCTTCGGACTCGGATTTCCGGTAAACAGGTATTACTCACCAGTATTTTAATGTTATCGCAATTTCAACTACCTTGAAAGTGTTCTATGGAACGAAATGTATAACCTTACATCTTCCAAGGAGTATACGCCCAGAAATCGGAGGCTCGTTCTTCACCAACGGGACACCCATTCTCGTTCGCGTCCATTTCCAACTCTGCATTCCTTCACAAGACCTAGGTCGCTCGTTACGTATGCAGACAGAAGAAATGTGTCCAAGATAGATTCAGCAAGAGATGGCGTCGACATGCTCTCCTCCTTCGCAACATATGGTCCGCTCGTCTCGCGTCTTGCGCTTGCCGGAAACATCAGTACACCCGAATATGCACGTCTACTACTCCCGCAGTTTTCCGTGACCCTTGAGCGCACTATACCCTCTATTGGCGGAAACATCGGTGCACTCACGCTCGGTGGACTTCCACCGAGAATTTCAAACGAATCGCTCGCGTGGTCACCTGTGCGCCTTTACACTCCTGAACAAAACGGCGTTGTCGTTCCGGAGGCGGATGGTGAAACTTATCCGTACGCATGGGACGTTCCGATTGAAGGCGTATACTTTGACGGAGTTAGGCTAGCCGACAGCATCTTGGGTGACGTGACTTTGGCGGATGTCGGGACAAGTGCGTTAGTGGATACGGGAAACTCGCTTATCCGAGGACCTGCAGACGTTGTTGCCACCATCCTGGCGCTTCTGCTGAACTCTACCTCCTCCACTTCCACATCTCTTTCCCCATCTGCAGCAGCGGAGTTCACAGGAAACTTTGACGCGTACGCCTATACGTATCCATGCGCGCAGCCTCACACGCTGGCTTTTCAGTTTGCTGGGCAGCGTTTTGCTATCGATCCGCGTGACTTCGGACGGCAGGCGTTTGTGGGCGATTCGCACTGGTGTTTGCCGAACATCGTGCCGACGGACGCACCTGAACTCGGCGGGTTCCTTTACAGTTGGAGCCTTGGCGAGCCGTTTCTCAAAGGGTGAGTATACAATTCCCGCCGTATGCTGGCACAAAAAAAAATAAGTGAGGAGTCGTTGACCTAAGTTTGGCGTTTGTGCTCGTGCAGCGTCTTGTCTTCCTTTTATTACGGCAACATTACGTATCCGTCAGTTGACCCACCACGTATTGGTTTTCTTTCGACTGTCCCGGACGACGCCCCGCTCCGCCTAAGTACTGCCGTGGACGCTGCTGAAGACGGCAGTGGATTCCCGGGTGCGTCTTCATACTTTTTTTCTGTAAACAGAGCACCGATGTCTTCTCCCTCCTGTCTCTGCCCCTGCATATACTTACGCACTCATTAAAATAATAAACAGAGACGACAATCGCCGCGCCGATGGGTACTTTCACCGGTCTCGCGGTCACGACGGACGCACACGGCGTTGTGCAGGCAAGTGAGGCGCCGCTCTCCTTCAGCAGCGATGGAGGTGACTGCGACTCTGCTGGGTCAAGTTTCTGTTCAGGTGCAAGTGCAAGGAGAGACGGCGCTCAACGTTCGCTCGCTGTTGCTGTCATTTTAGGTGCGGCGGTGGCGCTTGCGCGTCGATTTACGTGAGGGATTTGATTCTGGAGAGGAAAGAAGGATCAAAAAAAGCGTGTTTAAACATTCCGTCAGATATATTTTCTTGGATAAAGATAACTATCAACACAATATAATTCGTTCCGTTGCTCCCTGCCCTGATTAGAGCTGATCCCGGGGCCACTTATTTATAGAGATGAGTACAACTCCGCGTATCCGGTTGACGCAGCAAAACAGAAACAGTGTTGAGTAGTACACCAAAACATGCATGACCTGGGGTCACTAAGAATAACTATGCAAGATGGAGAGGGGTTGACGCGCGAGGGGGACCCGACAAAAGGGAGAGGTAGCTGTAGAAGACAAAGCAGAGTATACAAAGGAAACGAAAATAGCCGATAAAAGATACGGGTTTCGTGGGTGGGATGATGTGGGAGGATCGGGAAGTGGGTACAGACACTTTTGCGATTAAAACTACACCGAACGGGAACTTTTTGGGGGTGATACTCATCTAAGATCTTTGCGCACGACTCTTGTGCACTACGCTCCACCCTCGAGGGCCGCGACGATGCCATACGCAGCAGCAGCTGCGGCACCACCGACGAACAGAGTGCTCATCGCGCCCCACACATATCCACGCACACCTCCCGGTGCACCACTCACATGTGTCTTCACGACGCCGAACACAAGCAGCGTCGCGCCGGTGACGAGCGCAGAGTACAGAAGCGCAATATGTGCGCGCGCGATGAAGAAGTACGGCAGCAGCGGGATGAGCCCGCCGAGCAGATAGCCGAGCCCGATCGTCAGCGCGGAGATGTACAGCCGGCGCGTTGGCACTTCCTCCATGCCCTCACCGAACTTGAGTAGGAAAGGGGTAACACCGACGTCGCCGCTCCAGCGCAGCGCGCCCGTCTCGGTGTCCCCGCGTGCTCCGAGACTAGTGGTGTCCTGCGAGTCGCTGTGCTCCATTTCAAGTGTAAGCAGGCTCTGTGCGATCCGACGGGAAAGTTTCTCATCCACGCCGACAGGACCTAGCACGGCGTGCACTTCACGCTCCATCTCACCCGAACATGAGCGTAATACGCGTGCGGCCGTTTGCTTACGCAGATAGCGATAGTGATCACGCTCCGACTGCGATGCGACTGCAACAAATTTGATTGACCTGTCAATCGAAATTTGAAACAGTCAAACATAGAAGAATCTTACGGAAGCCGCCAACACCCATGGAAATTGCACCCGCGATGAGCTCCGCAACGCCACCGAGCACAACCAGTTTTGATTCGCCGAGACTGGACAAACCAGCTGTGAGCGCGAAAGGCACTGTCAAGCCATCCGAAAGGCCGATAATTCTAGAAGAGAAGAGATTGTGTTAGCACCCTGATAACTGTGTAGGCTGCATGCTTTTCGAAGGGCACGATGTGCAGAAGAAGAAAGACAAGTGTGATCCCAGAGGTGCTTCCAGTCCGAATTACACCCGCGGCACCTCCGTATTTCGACGTGTCGCGTGCCTGGCAGACCGAAATAGCTTCGACCTCCGTTTATCTTCATCGAGGAGTTAATTTCATCCCATGTACACGCTGCCGCCGAAGGCGCAACTGTTCCGCTCCGGGCCGCACAGCGGCGACCAGACACCAGGAGAAAGAGAAAGAAGGGGAGACGTACTCACACGTCGCGCACGACATCCGGGTCGACGAGACTCCTCTCATCTTCACCTTTGAGCTCTTTACAGCATATCCCTTCACGGATGCCACTATGGCGGTCGCACTTGGCGGGCAGCGGTGCATCGACGGAGTCTGCCACGGCGTTGGATACTGCCCAGATTGGAGGCCGGTTAGTAGTGTGCTCGCTAGAGCCATTCTCTCTACGCGGAAGAGGGACGGACGGCGCAGACATGGTGGTGGATGAGAAGTGAGAGCTGGTGCTTGTGGAAACTTGAGCACTTACGGTAATTATCTAAGCAATTCTAATTTCCTGCAGTCGGCAGTTCGGCCACGCGGCCTCCGAAATGCTCACGTGATTCAACCTGAGCCACAATATGATAGCATTTTCGTATCCGTGTCCGAGAACAACAGTTAAATAAAATTAAGATGCATCCTATTCTACATGTGTAATCATAGCAAGGGAAGTAACAAAGCGTCCTACATTCGACTAAAAATCCCCCAGATCAATTTCGACAGAACTTGCAACAATGGTCTCAAACGTGCGCTTGCCCAGAATCCCCTTCGAGCCCGGCATTGGTGACGCAGACCGCGATATGTCCGCGTCTGGCAACGCTAATGATGACCCAGGTTTTGGCGTCCCTTCGGGAGTGGCAGTTCTAGTAAAATGTACACATTGGCCAAATCAGTTTCAAGATTGGAAGGGGCGACTCACTTCAGACCGCCCGGGGTTCCGGGCCTCGAACCGTTCGCCGCTGCACGTGCCATCCACTTCCGGCGCTTGCGATCCGCCTCAGCTGCTTCTGCTCGACGTACTGCCTCGCGATTCGACTGACGGTTGCGCTCATTAACCTTTGCGAGAATGTCCTCCTTCTCCTCAATAACGGCAGCCTGCGGCTGCACTGCATCGAGTGCGGCAATTTGCGCCTCCAATTGTGCACTCTCTTTGAAGTCGCGCCGCATCTGAGCGAGCTGGCGCATCTGTACAAGCCGTGTGCGCTCTAATGCTGCTTTAGTTGCTGATGTACGCGACGTCGGTGCACTTCGGCCTAACTCTGCTTTGCGTGCCAGTATTGACGCTACATCCGTCTGGGCGCGTATTTTATTCAAGCGACCGTTTCCAATGGACCAAGCAATAGAAAACACACCTCTGTCAGCGGCTGCTCTGCTAGCTTGGCGTACTGTTGCACTTTCTTCTCGATCGCACGTCTCGTGGGGAGTTTGACTTTTTCATTTTCGTAAGTCGCCTTCAGTCTGCGCCACTCATCCTACAATGGTCTGGTTGTCCAGCGTGCAGACAACTAGCCTAAGAGGTCATGCCCCTACCTCGGTGAACGGTGAATTAGACACCTTGTCCATGGGGAAAGTCTTGTTGGCTTTGCCATGCCTCAGTTCGAGGATTGTGTCAAAATACTCATTTTCTATTTTGTAGGGCTTGGCAGAGCTTGCCCCAAGGCCTTCAAACCATCTGGTGAGCACCAGATGACGGGTAAATAAAACATAGACACGATACGTACTCGTAATTTCGCAGATGCGATATATAGGCTGGCCCTGATCTTGTCCAATAAGATACCGTACCCATGCACCTTCGCGAGGCGACGTGAGTTAGAGAGTTCGCGGCTGTTATGGAACAAGAACAATCACCCTTCGTGTATTCCTCAAACCACGGCATCTTTGAGAACTTGACAAGATTATTGCGCGAAAGTTGGCACCTCTCCAGGTCTTCAAGTGTGAGTTCGTCGTCATCAGATTTTACTTTGTTTAACAAACGCGATTCGCGTTCCTCCTGCTGCTCCTGTTTGCTGATCTGCCCGTCCTCCTCATCCTCGGAGGACATCTCCATGTCCATCGGTGACGAAGAGCGCTCACGCTTGGGTGAGCTGGCTTTCGTCTGCAAAGAAATGAGCCATGGAAATGCGCGACCATAAGGAACCATGTACCCGCTTCTTCTCATTCTTCGCCCGTCGCCTCGCTTTCAACTCGTCTAGTTTGCGCGTCTTCTCCTTTGTTGCGCCCCGCACTTGGTGCGTACCTGTTCACCAGTCAGCAGGACAGTAGCAGAATCCATCACTAGTACGCACGCTTTGCCGCCTTAGACACATTGTCTGCATCACCGCGCTGTAAGCGCAGCATTTGGTCGAGATTGCGCTTGTCCACAACACGCTGTATCTCCTCCTGACGCTGTGCCAGAATGTTTTCGCGCTCGATCTCGGGGAGCTGCATCAGTCTGTAGAGGGAGGTATGTCAGCGGGGGCACATGAGTTGAGCGGAGCGCGCACCTGAGGCGGTCTGTTTCGTCTACAAATTTGCCTTCGAGCGGATACGGATTTAAATCATCCTCTTCGCTTTCATACTCTTGCTCAGAGTCGGATTGTGCGGACATCCTATGTGGTGGTCCATTGTAAGACATTATTGCGGTTAAGCAGTAGCTGCGCATTGTACTCACTCGGCTTTGCGTCGCTTTGCGCTGGAGCGGGCAGACGATTTTTTGCGACGCTTGTCCCCCGCACCGGCGAGCTCCAGCAGCTCGTCGGAAAAGTCGCCGTCGGAGTCAGACATGGACGCAGTAGTTGTAGTCGCTGAGGATGATGGCGACGCTGGTCTCTGAGTCTGACGCTGGCACTGGACGAAGACGGACACTGTGCGGCCACGAAAGGGGGGCCGGCCACAGCCGCATGTTTTCAGACCCAGCCGATCGCCGGACCGGCATCTGCCGTAACCATCCGCTACAGCCGTTATGAGTATGATGGACCTCAGCTCAAGGTTTTATGCTGTGAGCGACTCTGATTCATGAAAGTTCATCTCGTGCGGAAATAACTTGCTGATACGTGCGCCTGATTCTCTGTTCCGGTCTTGCGTCTGTATGCGGGCAGACAGTGTCCGCAGTACTGTATACAGTGATGGTCTGATTCTCGGAGTCGATCCCGTTGCCGTGTAACCAGGCCAAGTTGCAACCATATTAGTGACGGGGCAGCACGCTCTCACCACCGTCTGGGCCCCGTCTGATTCCATCTCTTCAGAGCTGGTCTGTCTTGTTCGCAGCAGGCTGCATTTTCGTTCTTTTGTTTTCGTGTCCTCTCTTTTCACTGCCTTTTCTCTCTTGCTCCGCCATTGCTTTCGAGGTTCTCAGGCCCAAGACTATACCGTCCTTCTTCCCGGGCTGGTCCTCGAGTTATGCGCAGATTTTAAGTGGTCTGGACACCGTTATTGGCGCGCGCTCTGCATCTTTGTCCCATGAGCTCAGACTGTCTCTCGGAGGCGACGATCGTTCGATGCGAGGCCCTCAGCAAGCTCGACAATGGCATTATATTCATTCCCGCGGTTCTGCAGGCCCTGCTTCTAGCCATAATCACGGTGGTGTATTGGCGCTCTGGCAAGTACGTGCAGCATTTATCTGGACACTTCCCCTAACGGGTGGCTTGCACCAACGTTCCGGCCCTGAAAATGGGTGAAGTAGGCATGTCTACACGGTTAGCTGACAAGTTACTGCCGACAGGAGGAAACATCTATGGGTTTTAGCAGACAGCTGTGCATTTTACACTATCGCTCTACTCGACCTACTTTCACACCTTATACCTGAAGCACGCACAAATCTGCAGGTCTTTAAAATCTTCGACTTCATAATCGGTAAGTGCCTGTTCTAGGGTGCGCATCGAAGTCTACTGACCAAAGCTACACAGGAATATTGTCATTTGTACCAATATTGTTATACGCTGTCTTCCTTTACATATTCACCTATACCTACTTTCTTCCCAAACTCTCGCGGTTATCCCGTGCTATAACGAGGAATAGTTTTCTCGCATTCATACCCGCTATAGTTGCAACGAACGAAGTCGGGTCATTCCTCGGAATCAGCTACCGTACGTCTTTCCTTCCTTTACTACTTGGCTATCTCAGAAAAATACTTTACAGGAGTCTTACAAGACGCTGTTGGGCAGTCTTTCTTAGCCATAGGCTTCAGCAAACCGAGTGACCAATCCGACTGGCAAATCTTCACAGACCTGACCCTCGTGCTCCTCATTATTCTTCAAGCCTTCGTCTTCTTCTACACTGTGTACCTTGTGATCTCACTTCTTCGGAGTCGTCGGATAGGCCGCAGCAACTCTGAGGAATATACCCCGCCGACGGTCGGAGGCGTCATATGGATCTCGGTGGGTGTCAAGCTCGGCGCAATTGAGACGGCATTGGGGTTCGTGGGCAGTGAGGTGTCAGTTGTCCTGGCGAGGCGCATCCTTCGTATGCTTTCCAGGGTTTGCCTGGCCGCGGGCTCTCTACTATGGTGAGTGGCGGGCAATCATTCTCCCCTTGAGACTTTTTTCTTCCCTTTTCTCACCATTAAAAAAACAGCGAGCGAGCGACAATAACCCGCCCTTCTGGAGACCGTCGCGCGCGCACGGTCTCCCAAATTCGCGCGATGATCAGCAACCCTCGTTATAGCACCTTCGCACGGCTTTCCCCTACCGGCATGGACGCACACCCATACACGTTCCCGTCTGTCGCCAACAACTTTCCTCCTGAAGTAGAGGCGCAGACGGGGGCAGAGGCGGTGACTATGAGCCTCCCCACGCCGCGCCGCGTGACGGTGCATTACGATGGCAGTACAGCGCCCGAGCTCGCTGTGCGCTTCTCGGGTCTGTACATGCCCCCTGCGGAAGAGCTCACAGCAGTGTTTCACCACCGCGGCACGATCCTCGCGACAATCCCGCAGTCTGCGTTACCCGCCCCCGCGTCGTTTACAACCTCGTCGATGCGGGGCATGCGCGGGCACACAGACTTGTCCTCAGGCTCAGACACACGCTCCCTCTACACGACTGCGCCCGTACCCTGGCCTTCCCTCGAGTCGGACACTGCGCCTCGTGGGTTGGGGGACGCAGGTGGAAGCCGAGTTCCCGTTTTAAATAGGAGGCCCGTCACGGTTTACTCTGAGCGCACGAACACAGAATTCCCCAGCGAGTCCCGTAACAAGCAAATACTTGTGGCTGCCCTACGTGAATTTGTGGCAGGTGCCGGGAGTACGGGCGAGGATAATTCGTCCAGCGACACGACCACACAAAGACAGGCCCCGGCCTCGCGCGACGACGAACATCGGAAACCGGAGAGGAGGCGGCTGCGGAGAGCTAGAGGTTCAATGGTTCCGGGAGGGAATGTATCTGCGGACACCTCGAGTGTATCGACCCAGTCTGGAGAAGGCGCAGACACCAAGAGAAAGGCGTCACAGACGAGTCTCGGTTCGGCCAGACGCAAAGCCATGCCCATTCCGCCGCCCATTGATGCCTCTATTGCGGGTCCCGACGTTGACCTCGTCGCGAAAGTGCAAATTACCGCGACATTGTCACCCGCGTTAGGTGAGGAAGAGAGCAAGCGCTCTACGTCTCCAAACAAACAACGCGGAGAGGTTGACCGTGGTAAGAGCGTCAATACAAGCGTCAGGGACGAGAGCAGGAGGCGGACAGTGAGCAGCGGTACGCGCATGGGAACGCCTGGGATGACGCTTGCATCAAGTAGCTCACGTACCGAGACAGATATACCGACCGGGCGATACGGAAGCGTCAGGACTGGGGGCGACTCCATCACGGCAGATCCGTTCGGAAGCAGCGAGAGTTATTACGGCGAGCAGGACTACCGCGTGTCGGAGCTTGCAGAAGCGGAGAGCGGGCTAGGCCGCATCGCTGCTCGTGTTGCGCAATTCGACAGCCAGCGGCGCCAATCGTACCGCGGAGTGGGCCAGCCATCTCCCAGCATGTATAGTCCGTTCGCGATCGACCGCAAGGGCAAGGGCAAGGCAAGGGCACGCACGTCCACCCAGCTGGGTCCGGAATCTGCCTATACATACGGCCGCCGCGGATCTGGACTTATGCCACCCGACCGAGCACTCATTATCAGCAGACCACGCCATCTGAGCGCACGCACCACGAGCAGCGGGTCTAGTCCGCGCACGATGGCCTCGGGCATGAGCCCGCGCGACTCGTGGGCGCCAACACTTGAGAATGTGCGGCACGAACGTGTAACGGCAGCGTGGCGCACGCCCTCGCACTCTACCGTTGCGGGGCGCACGCACGTGCATACCTTCTCGGATGCATCGTATGCCTCAGCTGCATCGAGCGCCGACGCACTCG
Organism: Coniferiporia weirii; assembly: GCA_024195185.1. Taxonomy (NCBI): domain Eukaryota; kingdom Fungi; phylum Basidiomycota; class Agaricomycetes; order Hymenochaetales; family Hymenochaetaceae; genus Coniferiporia; species Coniferiporia weirii. The sequence continues at coordinate 69,601 of JAKOPK010000101.1, forward strand.
AAAGGCATGCGGCGCGTGAGCGCGAGCTTGTCCGGATCAAGAGCGTAGGCCGTGTGTCGACGCGCCAAACGCCGACGCCGTCACCAAGCTCGTTCCTCGTCCGGAACAGCATGCACGCTGAGTCAAGCGACTACAGTATAAGCAATTTCGCGGCTGCCGACAGTTCGATTGCGGGCAGTCCACAGAGGCTCATTAGGCCCTACAGGAGGAGTACTGATTCTAATTCGGTACTGGGGATGGGATCCTCACTGCGCGCGTAACGGAAGCACGCAACGGTATTAATGGTGGCGATGTTTCTCATTCATGCATGGAGAGACAGTTTAAGGGGTTGATGGACGATGTTGTTCGCCAGTTAGAGGATCGCTAATTCTCTTTTCTTCCCTTTTTATGCCCTATTGGACTTGGGCTTTAATATTCTTTCGACCTTCTTGTTATGCCTATTTTTTGGCACTTGGGATTTCCCGATGTTTCGGGCTTTGTGGGCTTTGTGGGCTTTTGCGTAGACGCAAGTCCCATGGTCTTTTTCCTACTCACGCTTTCTCATGTGCCCGTAGCTGCTGATTGCCTTTCGCCACTCGTTATGTCTTCCGTTTCGTTCTATATGGCTTTCACTAGGGTTGTCCTCGGTTTTTCTCCTGGACACGAGCTGTGTAACTCTGGTCACGGCATGTTATGATAAGCCGGTTCAAGCTCGGGAGGTCGGCTCGTGAGATGCGCATAAATGGACTCGAATAAATAAATAGGTACAACGCTATATCCGAAAGACATAAAAACTAGTTCTGTAAAGTAGTTCAGCATATGGACCAGAGCGCAGCAAAATGTGTCGGCCACTGACCTCAGGTATTCTGAATATCGTAATCTCCTATATTATACGCAGACGTATTAGCATGTGTACGAAGGTCTCTCTGGGAGGACAGCGCACCTGCTGTTTGAAGTACCGTCTGTTCTCCTCGTCGATCAGGACAAGGTTGAGGTAGTATCGTGTGCTGAACTTCTTGTTCACTTCGCGGAAGGTTGGTGTCAGGTCGAAGCCTCCCAAAAAGAGACGGATCGGGATCGTCTCCCCTATATTAAAAGATCATGAAAGGGTCAGTAAGTTCTCCGCTACATGTGTGAAAATGGGGAAAAGCGGGAGAAGAGGGAAGGAGGTACCGCCTCACCTCGCACCGGTGCGCCATCCATGATTTCGAACTTTGTGATTGTCTCACTCTCGTTGTACTGATTTGGGACCGCACCAGTCGTCTCACGCCTGATAATGGAGAGTTCCATATGCTTGATCTTGATTCGAACGAGCAAGAAATAAATCTTGCCGACAATCACATCTTTCAGGTGATACCTTGTATATGTGGTCCAGAATCAGTAATTTGTGTTGAATTTCTCATGAAAGGGGAACCGAAAAGGTGACGCACTTCGATTTGTTATACTCAAATTCGATGTGTAGGCAGTCCTCAATCCCAACCTCCATCTTTATTGAGTTGTTCGTATCTGGCGGCATGCGATACGAGTGCACCCAAATGTCCTTGTCTTTTACGACTTCCGCTATCCGCCGCGAGATTGTTACTCGTACGAAATATCTACAGAGAATATATAGAATGATTTGGAGCGGTAAAAAGTAAGGAAAGATGATGCCACACCTTAATTTCACGTTAATGCCCTGATAACTTTCGTACTGTTTCTCCACGTTTTTAAACGAGAAATCGAACGTCTGCGCTTGCCGCATTTCACCCGGTGCTGCGAGTTCTTGAGATATGGACAAGAACTCATGGTGATGTCCTCGGTCATAGAACAACTCTGTTAATATCAACACAGAATGCGGGCAACGTCAGATTTAGCGGACGATAATCGGGCATACAAGTACAGGCACTTACCGATGGCCCCCACGAACTCAACCTTGATCCCCTCGTGTGTAAGTTTCTTCCCATCGCGTACACGGATTGACGCCTGAAGAACGACTGTTCGCCCGGCGACGCGCTGTGTAGGAGCGAAATGTGGTGCGCACCTGGCCAGTAACAGACTCGCCGTCGTAGTACACAGGGCAGCGCACGGTCTTCTCTTTCTCGAGTTTTACGTCGACTTGCTTCCTCTCTTCCTCGCTATCCAGCTTAATGTCGACGTCCACAGGTGACGCGAAGAAGTACGCTGCCATGGTTTGGGCGGACGCGGGGCTTCGTAATACTGCGCGTCTTTAGTATCGTTCGAGTTTGCAGATGCAGTTTAAAGATGTCGTTTGTGCAACAGATTAGTATAGACGAGGTTATAGACACGGTGCGCTCCCTGTTCTGGTGTCCTGGGAGGCAAGATGGTTTACTTGAGACTCTGTCGACGCTATTGCGTCTCCAGCATCGGCGCCGCAGCTGCCGGCTCAGTAATGCCGGATTATTACTTGTTATGGACTAATCTCCGGCAACGACCCGATTAGTCCGCCCGTATACGGAAATGACCCCGAGAGGCCCAACCGCCGGCATATGCATCTTGGACTTGGCCGTAAGTGCTGTTCTGTAACCCGGAAGATGACCAGACTCCAGCATGACTGAACGTCTGTATTCCGGCGAGATAAGTGCGCGAGGGCGTGGGTGTGGATAGCATAGGGTAGCACGTTCAAACCCCTTTTTACGACATCTTGAGGTACTCTATTAAAGGATTGGGCGAGCCTCGTAGCATTGCTGGTTGATTCAAAGAGAGATTATACCCAGTAACTTACGACACTATTTTACTATTCGATTCTAGTACTATGCTCCAAGTTACAGGTAACACCACGTTTCTGCCCTAGTGCACCCAGATCTGGCGCTTGATGTTAACTGGCAAACCGCGGGTGCGATAGAACCAAGAGGAGCGACTTCATCGTGCAGAATCCAGTCGCGGCCTAAGCCGCAAAACGTTATCCCCAGCCTCTCCCCTCCCCCTCCTGTCCCGTCTTCCTCCGACGCTATTTCTCCAATCCGGGCGAAAAAGTTGACCTGGCATACTTCTCATTGCCACGTTCGCAGGTGCCGGTTCTCTCCCGCATTCCCCGCATTCCCCAATATCATAGGCGCTTCTCTGCTCACACAAGTTCAGAAGACATTGTGATTGATAAGGGAGGTTGTGTGTTGGTGCACACTATCGCGGAAGTTTGGTCCCCGCGTCCAGCTGTAAACCTGGGAGGAAGGGGGTTGTTATGAATATGTTCCAGGGACCCACTACATTTCTCGTACTGCAGGATCGGTATTGACTTAATATTCGCTGCCCCCATGCTCCGTCCCCCGGTCCCGGCCAACACCGGAAAAGAAAAGGCGATAACAGACGGTAGACTGACCTCGACGTTCGATCCCTTGTACCCCGCGCTTGCCTCCCCTTACCAGCCCGAGAGGCGGGGATCTCGCTATTCGTCCGACTTCGTACTGGGGTGACTTCGTCAAAAAGCTTCGCCGCCTTCCTCCGGATCCTGAGACCCTCCGGGATGAGGTGATGTGTTCGAACGGAATGATGACTCCGTCATGAAGCTCAAGAATGCAGGATTCGCGTCACATTTCTTCGTGCCCAATCGCATGTGAAAGACGAGCATAGCACCCACGTTTTCCCGTCTGATAGAACGGGGATGTAAACAGGATATCCTGTACAGACCTCGTCTAGCCAGGCGTCAGAGACGGCGGTCGGAGAGTAAAAGGCTCAGGGGCCAGTACATTTAATATTTTCAGCACAGAAGCATGTAGTATCAAGTATGTGTGGTACGCGCAAGGCTGTGGCGCAAGAGTGGGATGCACGGGTCGACCGTAGCGGGTCCAGCCATAGAAACCTAGCAAACGGCGAGCTGTGAAACGGTTACGGTGTTCCGTTTGCGAGATGCATGTAGCCCCAGCTGGCATGTGATAGCTTTTTAAGCCCGAAACTGTCGGTGTCCGTCGGGGCTGCTGGTGGAAGTTGTGGCTAGACGTCTCTTCCTCAAAACTTTCCGCGAGTCCTTCCTTGGCTTCCCCCGGACCAGTGTGGTATTCTCTGCTTCAATGCGCAGCGTTTTCTTCCGATGGAAGTTCGAGTCAGGCCAAGTCGGAGGGCCTTTAGCGGTTCAGGAAGTAAACACCCAAGAGATTCAGAACGACATTTATACAGTATACTTCCAGACTCCGCTTGAACTTAAAATTTCGCCTCTATGCATGCGCATTACACCTCCTGTTCTTACAGGAAGCATGCTAATGTCTCATCGGCGGGAGGTGACTATTAACTCATAGTAAATCCTACTATAAACTAAGGCTCCATTGTAGAGTAGCACCGCCAACATTATTGACTGAACGGACTTCACTTCTCTTTATGATCTGGAGTCCCACTACGTTCATGTGTAGACGCAGACGGAGTGCTCTTTCGTGCACCCGGAGCAGGACTGTAGGAGCTAGTGGCCTGCAGCCTTGTCTGGTCGATGAGTGGGCCAGATTCACTGTACGGAATCACGGAGGGAGTCAAGAAGTCGCCCTGATATGTACGTTTATCATGCAGGCGCCTCTGCTCCGCCTCGCCTGCTGAGGAGTGAATTGGCTTGAAATCCGTTGGTTGAGTCCCTGGATACCACGCTCGACCTCCGTCACCAGGTTGAGGGTAAGCAGCGGGAGGCATAAGCATTTGAGTTTCTGTTCGCGGGAGCGGCGCGGCTGCACTTGGATTACCCATAGCAGATGCTTTAGATTCCAAGACTTTCAATGCTTGCTTTAGGTCTTCCGTCTTTCCGGGCGTTGGACTCCGTATTGCCGGAGAGGCCCGTAAGCTGGTCACTGTGTTCTTAGATCTGTAGGATGTAGTCATGATTTTTGTGTTGCAATTCGGCAGAGCAGGGACAATCATTTTATAGTATCGAAATTTTCCTTTTGCGCTAGTTTGCGTGCGCAGATATGCATATTGATTCCTGTCCCGGCTGCATAACTGCGGCCGATCAAGACACGCAGATTTGACCTCGGCTACTTTGTGCTTGTGTCATCGCAGAGCTTCAGCAAAGTAAGCACACGCAATGTTGTACAAAGATGACTATGCCATGGCTGGTACGTTCGCCTACGTCTGACAAGTTTCAGCTCCAGGCCGGACAAGTTGACCTGTGTGCGTCATAGACGGTGCCTTGCCAAGAGCAGTTAGAATAAAGTGCCGCGTGGAGATTGCAGTGCATATTTCGGTGGAAGATGACAAGTCATGTAAAACGCTCGGAGTTATGGGAAAGGCTTGGTTTGATCTCTGCTGCATGTTGGACTGCATGTTCGCGTCGACAGTCCTTACTCAATCGGTTGAGTCGCCCACCAGGTTTCTGAGAATTGTCGGACTCTGACGGGTTACCGGCGGTGGAGTAGCAGCTTGAACCTTGGAATCTGCGTTATCAGCCCCTTCGCCGAGCCTTCCGAGGCCACCAGTAAGATATCTTCTGTTCACAGCAGATATCGTGAGGTTAGCGTCCTTCGCAAGGTTTAAAAACGGAGGCAAATCCAAGACTCCCATCGGGTGGCCCGGCCATCAATGGTAGGAGACACTCGGGTGTAGCCGGGACCGGCGGGGATGGTGCCAAAAAACAATACAAACGAACAAGCTTATCTGGCCCAATCGGATTTTATAAAATGCACATGGATCACTTCAGGACTCTCAAATACTGTATGCCGTTGGCAAGCTTCCAAGGACCGTTCTAGCCAGGACGTTTCTGATTTTGATATTCGGGTTCTTAAACGAACAGGAGCAGGGCTACTTACCGGTGGGTGTACGCAGTCGCAATTCGTGGCGCCACTGCCGCACCAGGCGGCCGGACTGGAAGAAGAGCGGAATGATTAATGCAAATATGACGTTTTGCTTTGCTCGGATATGATCGGGGTGCGCCGCGCAAGACTTGTGATAGGTGACTTGTCCCGAACACAATCTTTCCTACTTGTCCCGCGGCGGATGTGGGGGAAGTGGGCGTGTGCGTCCCCGCAATCTAGGGACGCCGGCCTGATGCTTTAAGGCAGCGGGATGATTGACAAGTGCGCAACAGTTCCGTTTGAATCGGTTTCTTCTCCGCCCTCGATTTCGGCTTTTGAGGGACTGAATTGCCTGGCTTGCGTGCAAAGGGGCGCCTCCATGATGTAAAGCGGGACCGCTCTGTCTCCGTACGCTTGGCGGGCGGGCGCGAATGAAGCAGGACATCGTAGAGTTTGGGCGTAAACGACTACTACTGGAAGACACGGAGATAGCCGGCGCGCACCCCTTATAACCCTATAATATGCAAATATAGAGGTGTAGTCCCTGAAGAGGAAGAAACATGATGACCAAAAGTCACGCGATTGAATTAGCAACAAACTGCATATAACTCTCCGTCCTATACCCTCTCATCAGCTCTCCGCGCTTCCCCTTTCCATTTTCCCTCTTCTGTCCCTCCTTCCTGCTATCGTGGACCTCCCCCCGCTGTCGGCAGTCGTATAATTGTTGTTGTTCGCACACGACGATGGCCGAGCATATAGAAGCCCTGACGTTTCCCGTCGCGCCCCGCATGCGCGATGGTCCCAAGAAGCCGCACGTAGGCCCAAAGAGAGAAGACTATCATCAACATCACGCGCAGACCGTCGGCGAACACTCGGACAAATTCTGGGAGAAGGCGAGTGCGCGTCTCTTTTGTCTTCGCGCGAGCTGTCCCACGACGCGCCTGCTCGAAGTATTGTGTGCGGCCGGCCAGGACCCGGGGGTGGGAGAACGGATGGACAGTGAATGGGCTTTGCATTGCATTGCAGCAGTGATCAGCTGCTGTTCTCATGTGTATGGAGAGGGTTTACCCAATACGCAATACGCAATGCGTTATGATCGGGGTTAGCCTTGCGCATGATTCGCGCCTAGTCTCGGAGTCTCTCTATACCGTGTTCACTGTGGCTCAGCTTCAAGATCTATACAATCGAGCCATATATGAAGAGAAATAATTCTCTGCTTGTTTTGCATGGCCGCGGCACCGTAGAAACAATGCGTATCTGGGCGTATCGAAATTTCTGGTGACCAATGGGAAGCTCTTCTTGGCGTCGTTCCATGATTTGCTCCCGTATTCTCGGCGAAGCCATGGCTCTCTGTCTGTCCCGGACCCCTATTGCTGCCCCATCGTGTACTTCGAATTCGGGAAGCCTAAGCTGACGCAAGCAATGTTCTCTTCCTTATTAGATCGCGAAGGAGACACTGTATTGGGACAGACCGTTCAAAACGGTCCGTTCGGGTAGTTTTGTAAATGGTGACATCGTGTGGTTCCCCGAAGGCGGGCTCAACGCGTCTTACAACTGCGTCGATCGCTGGGCGTATAAACACCCTGAAAAAGTATTCATTCATTTTACGTCGTTTGTACCAATTAATTCACGCATACATTCAGGTTGCGATCATCTATGAAGCTGATGAGCCTGGCGAAGGGTATCTCGTCACGTATGGCGAGCTCTTCCGCGAGGTTTGCCGCATCGCGAATGTGCTCAAGGAGTTCGGTATCAAGAAGGGCGATACCGTCTCGATTTACCTGCCCATGACATGGCATGCCGCTGCCGCCTTTCTCGCTTGCGCCCGTATCGGCGCGGTACATTCCGTCGTCTTCGCGGGTTTCTCCGCTGAATCACTGCGCGATCGAGTGCGCGATTGTGGCTCGCGCGTTCTCATTACGACGGATGAGGGCCGTCGCGGCGGAAAAACGATCGCGACCAAGGCAATCGTCGATGCAGCCTTGAAGGAGTGCCCCGCCGTTGAGCATGTGCTCGTGCTAATGCGCACGGGAAAGCCTGTCTCGTGGACGCAAGGACGCGACAAGTGGTGGCACGAGGAGGCTGCCCGCGTGCAGGCGTACTGTCCGCCTGAGATCATGTCTGCCGAGGACCCACTTTTCATCCTTTACGTGAATACTTTCCTTCGTTCCGTTGCGTCGGGCGTTAATCCGGTTTATGTTTAGACGTCTGGTTCGACGGGTAAGCCAAAAGGTGTTGTACACACGACAGGTGGTTACCTGCTTGGCGCGGCGCTGACAGTAAAGTACGTCTTCGATGTACACCCGGACGATAAGTTCGCGTGCATGGCTGACGTTGGCTGGATCACGGGCCACACGTATGTACATTCCTTTCCCTGCGCACACTCTCCAGTTTTGACGTTTCGTTTTCTCAGTTATATCGTGTATGGACCGCTCGCGAACGGCGTGACGACAACGATTTTCGAGTCGACACCCGTTTACCCAACGCCCGCGCGCTACTGGCAGCATGTGCAGGAGCATAAGATCACGCAGTTCTATAGCGCACCGACGGCCATTCGGCTCCTACGAAGGCTAGGGCACCACCACGTTGCAGGACACGATCTCAGCTCACTACGTGTGCTCGGCTCGGTCGGGGAGCCAATCAATCCTGAGGCGTGGCACTGGTACCATGAGCACGTCGGGCGTGGGCAGTGCGCGATAATCGACACGTTCTGGCAGACGGAGACGGGCTCGATCGTCGTCACGCCGTTCCCCGGTGCGATAGAGACGAAGCCCGGTGCGGCGACGGTCCCGTTCTTTGGGATTGATCCTGTGATCCTTGACCCGCAGTCTGGCGCGGTCCTGGAGGGAAACAACGTCGAAGGCGTTCTGTGTATCCGGGACCACTGGCCGAGCATTGCACGCACGGTGTACGGTGACCACAAGCGGTATCTCGAGACATACATGAAGCCGTACCCTGGTTTCTTCTACACGGGCGATGGTGCGGCGCGTGATGGAGACGGGTACATTTGGATCAAAGGACGCGTTGACGGTTCGTGATATACCCTTTCCCCTTCCTCCTCACACTGATTTGCGCCTGTACAGATGTCATCAACGTGTCGGGCCATCGCCTGTCGACAGCAGAGATCGAATCTGCATTGATCCTGCACAACGGCGTAGCAGAGACAGCCGTAATCGGCACGGCAGATGAATTGACGGGACAGGCGGTGTACGCCTTCGTAACGCTTAAGCCGGACTTCGCATTCGTGCCTGCGGATGAAGGCACACTCGCGAAGGAGCTTACGTTGCAGGTGCGCAAGGTGATCGGCCCGTTCGCCGCCCCGAAGCGCGTGTTCGTCGTCGTGGACCTCCCGAAGACGCGCTCGGGCAAGATCATGCGTCGTGTGCTGCGCAAGATCGTCGCCGGCGAGGGCGACCAGCTCGGCGACCTCAGTACACTCGCGGAGCCTGCCGTCGTTGAGAATATCAAAGCGAAGGTTGCGGAGGGGGCTGCTTGAGCGTACGCGGTACCGATTATGGCCCAGTATGATTTACCTATTTATCTATTTTTCTTCCCTTCTTTTTCTTGTTCCTCTTATTCCTAACTGAACCTCCAGAGAGCGCCTACCACGACACGAGGCTAAAGCTAAATAAGAGAACGCCGGGAGGCGAACCCACCGTAGATCTACACTATTTATCTTACGGTATCTACCCCCTGACTATAACACAACCACTTAAACGCTTGTTCTCTCTTCCTTCGTTCTGCCCGGATCCCTCTGTTCTCATGCTTTTTACGTTTTGTAGTTTTGGAGGTGCTGGCAGTGGAATCAATTAAGTTGTATTGAAGATTAAATATGCATTTTTTCACATCGAATAGAGCGATCGCACTTTACAAGTAGGAGAGATACCATCAGCACTGATGTCGGAATTCGCATGTCTGTGGAACCAGCATTGGTAAGGTAGGGGAGGTATAAACTCAGCAAGGGCGTGACTGACCCTAATTACCCGATCCGGACTCAACGACAAGGAGCCAAATACCCTCCGCACATGGACTCAAATTCAATTTTGGGCTCAATAGCCTTGTAGAGATTAACAGTAGCTTCAAGGCTGTTTTTTTATTTTTTTCATACTTCAAGTTTTGCACTCTTTATTGACAGAATAAACTTTTTTTTTTACAAAACAGCTTAGAATGCATTTTCTGCATGAAAGACAAAATTTGAAAAATTTCCGACAAAATTTTGCCGCCCAGATAAGGCAATTTTATTGTGCTTTGTCATATACTATCTTGTAATTATACTTAGTAATACAGTTAGTCATTAGCCCAATGGAGAAGTATATTGCTCTGTGGGGTTTTAGAGACTAAGAATGGCTATGTATGCCTTTAAACTGCTACTGGTATAATCCATCAGCAGCAGGAGTCCAGTCAAGATGTTTGGGAAAAGATTTAGTGACTTGGACTTTTCGCCGACTACAGATTTTGCCGCCAAATATGGTAAGCGAGGGTTAAGGGTCCGTGACTGTGACGTGACATAGGCCTGCTGAGTTTATACTTCCCCTACCTTAGCTAACTTCGGCCGACCGAGGCCACTGGAGGAGCGATAAATGCTGACCTTCTCGTCCCAGAGTACATCACTATTGCGCGGTATTGCGTGGAGCACTCGCGTTCAACACACGAGCCGACAAATACATTACGAGAGAACCCAGACAATAATGTAGCAGATACAAGAACGTTCCGAATAAATCAAAAGGGAGTCTGAAAAACAAATATGCAAGCTTTGACGTTAGTGATCTTCACCATCTTCGGCTTCCCCGCCAGATTCTGGCTCAGAATCAGAGGCAGGTTCATCAGGGGCGATCGTCATCATGTCGTTCAACCTGCCAATACACGTTACAGAGACGAGTTTAGGGAGTCAGTTCTGTATGTCTCGAGAAAAGGTGGTTTGTCTCACCCATGTACGAAGGGCTGGACGATTGCGGCGATTCGCTGTAGCTCCGTTTTGAATCCTGGGTCAAGGACCTCCTTGTCTGTGAACCTACAGCGAGACAAGAGAAAGGTGAGTTATCAAGCGATCTCAACGGGGAGGCAGACTGAAAGGCACCTAAGCATGACAGCGAAGGACCGGCACTTCAGCAGATCAATATCCCTTTACACGCATAAGGACACCCGGGAGGAAGGCGAAAAGGTTTGTCAATAAGAGCCATAAGTTCCAAGGGAGAAGCTGGTTTACTGGTGGTTTTTGTCTATACCCTTCGGGGCCACCTTTAGCTCGTCGTCTCTGCCGAAGATGTTGGTCCGCTCGCTTTTCGAATTCGGTTTTGGCTCGCCAAAAAGCTCGACGAAGTCAGGTGCGGAGATGAGCTGGCGTAAACGGCGGGACGAGCGCAGAATGTTGTTCCTTGAATGAAAATATGAGAAACCTTCCACCAAGTGCCGCAAAGTGGAGAACTATTCACCGTATTGTCTGTAGCTCATTCTTGCCCGGGCACCATGATCCGGCAGCGAATAAACTCCCGCCAGGCTGGACTAAATTAGGGAGGTTTGGTTTTAAGATCTGGCGT
>JAKOPK010000102.1:0-50007 GCA_024195185.1 Coniferiporia weirii
GAGTGAGTAACGTGACTTGGTCTGTGCGCCAATCACGCAATCATTGCACCATATGTGCTTAGTCACTATACACGTGATATATATTTTAAGAATTTGACTAGGAAGCGGCGTTGGTTTCCGTTCCCTTTGTGGGAAATTATGGCTTCAATTTCGAATTCCTGGTGGCCTTCGATTTGGTCAGGGGGTGGTTGAGTGAATGGCAGTCCGTGAATGTCAGTTTCTGTGTAAGCAGATAGAAGGGAGGCGTGAAATACGGGGTGTATTTTCCATGCCAGTGGGAGTTTGAGGTGGTAATTCAGGGGGGATAATACTTGGACTATGGGAAAGGGGCCTTCTCTTTTAGGGGCTAGTTTATGGGATCTGTTGGGGAAGTGGAGATTAGTGGCTTCGAGCCACACTTTGTCACCGAGTTTGAATGGGCAGAATCCACGGGCGCCGTGTCGCGCCATATGGGTGTGGGCTAGATTGTGTGCTGCGAGGGCTTCCTTCCGTATTGAGGATAGGAGTCGCAGGCGAAGGGTGAGGGAGGGGATGTCGGTGTCTTCTATTACTGGTGGGATCGGGATTGGGTCATATCCGAGGATGATGTTGAATGGCGATGTTTTGGTGACTGAATGGGTTTGGATGTTGTGTGAGAATTTGAGGTCGGTAAGTGAGTCATTCCAGGAGTGTGGCAATGTTCCGCAGTAGATATGGAGATAGGCTTCTACTTCCTGGTTCGTGCGTTCAGTCTGGCCATCTGTTTGAGGGTGGTAAGCAGTGGATAGCTTTGATTTGATGCCCAGACGTGTGCAAAGGGCTTGGAAGACTCGTGAGGCGAATTGGGGTCCTCGGTCGGAAATGATGCATTTAGGTAAGCCGAAGCGCTTATAGACATTGTCATGATAGAGTTTGGCCATGCCGAGTGCGTCGAGGGTTTTTGTGCATGGTATAAGGATGATTCCTTTAGATGAGTCATGATCAACGACAACCATGATGGAATCATAGTGGTTTGACAGCAGTAGGTTGGTTATGAAGTCCATAGAAACTGATTGGAATGGTAGCATCGTGGGATCAGCGGGTATCGGTAGTAGTGGCAGTCTGGTTGGGTGGGTGTTTATTTTCATTTGTTGACACAGGGCGCATCCTCCAATGTAGTTTTTTATGAATACTGTGAGGCCAGGCCACCAGTAGTGTTGGCGAATGAGCTGTGCTGTTTTGAAAAGTCCCGGATGGCCAAACGACGGGAGGTTGTGGAACATTTGTAAGATTTCGCATTTGATATTGGTTTGGTCTGGTACATAGACACGTTTCTGGTAGTGGAGGAGGCCAGAGTCTGTGGTCCAATCGTCAAGAGAGAAGCGGAAGGGGGATGGGATTTTGAGAAGTTTAGCGTTGCGGATAGTGGCAGCGAAGTTGTCGGTTTCTTGGGCAGTTTGTATGCGAGAGTAAAGATCAATGTTGATCTTCCCAATGAATAGCGATTCTGGTAGCATGGTTCGTTCTTCATCAGGTTCTTCGCCATGATCGGCACGTCGAGATAGAGTGTCTGCTCCTGGTATGGATGTGCCGGGTCAGTGTGTGATGGAGTAGTCGAATTGGGACAGGTATAGGTTCCATTGCGATTGTCGAGGAGACAAGCGACGATCAGAGCAGAAGTAGGAGAGGTTTTTGTGGTCGCACCAAATAATGGTGGTATGGGGGTTTCCAAGTAAGTAGTGGCGCCATGCTTCTAGTCCCCAAATAATACCTAGTAGTTCGTGGTCATAGACTTTGTATCGTTGTTGAGCAGGTCCGAGCGTTTGTGAGATGAAACCGCATGGCTGGAGGTTGCCGTTTGAATTAGTTTGATATAGGATGGCGCCAGTCGCGACTTTTGAAGCGTCAGTTTCGAGAATGAACGGTTTGGAGGGGTCTGGGATCAGAAGAGCGGGTTTGAGTAGGAATAGAGTTTTGAGTTTCAGAAAGGCCAAGTCTCTTTCAGGCGTCCATATCCAAGGTTCGTTGGTATGTGTTAGTTTGTTAAGTGGGTAAACTATTTGGGAGAAATTAGGGATGAAGCGGCAATAGTAGTTGCAGAAACCCATAAAACTGTGAAGTTGTTTTACTGTTTTGGGTGTGGGCCACTCAGAGATGCCTGTTAGTTTGATGGGATCCATATTGATGTTATTCGGGGTGATAATCATGCCGAGGAATTCGGCTTCTTGGACCGCGAATAGGCATTTCTCGGGTTTACAGTAAAGGTCGTTTTTGTTGCATATGTCGAGGACGCATTCCGTTTTTCTGTGGAGTTCTTGGAGAGTGCTGGTGAAGATGAAAATATCGTCCATGTAAATTAGGACTTTGTCTTCAAGTATGACTATGCGGAAGGTATCATCCATAAATGCTTGGAAGGTGGCGGGAGAGTTGCAGAGCCCGAAGAACATGACGGTTGGTTCGAATAGTCCTCGTGGGGTTTTGAAAGCCACTTTCCATTGGTCGCCGTTTTTGATGCGAATGTTGTTGTATCCGGATCTTAGATCAAGCTTGGTGAAGTATTTTGCACCTTTAAGTTTGTCCATGAGTTCACTGATGAGGGGTAATGGGTAAGCGTTTTTGATGGTGCCTTCGTTGAGTGCTTGGTAGTCCTGACAGGCATGTAGTTTGTTATCTTTCTTTCCAACGAAGAAGAATGGGGATGCCATTGGTGACTTAGATGGTTGTATGTATCCTTTTTGAAGGTTATCTTCGAGGAATTGGTCGAGGGCGAGTTGTTCTTTCGGGGATAGTGGATAGAGTTTACAGTCTTTCGGGATGAAGTCTGGTTTGAGGTCGATGGCATGATCATATGGTCAGGCGATAGGAAAGCGTTCCGCAGCCTTCTTTTGGAAGATGTGAAGGTACTTGTGATATTGCGAGGGGATTATGGTTTCGAGTGGTTGGGTGGGTTTGACGTGTTCTCTGGCCAGTGTGGTGGCTGTGGTAATTTTATTAATTGATATTGTGCCGGCAGTCCAGTCAATAGCGGGGTTATGGCATTTTAACCACGGAAGTCCTAAAATTACGTCTTCCTTTCTGAGGGAAGTAACCAGGAATGTGGTTGTGATGGATCGTCCGCCGATCTTGATTAACCTCCAGGTGTATTGGGTAATAGTACCATGTTGGTTGGGTGTGCCGTCCACATTGCGGACGTGAATGGGACGGGCAAGAGGTTTAGTGGGGATTCGGTGTTTGATGACGAACTTTGCATCAATAAATTTGCCTTCGGCTCCGGAGTCGATAAGCACATTGGTGGAGACGTTTTGATCATGCACAATTATTGTAATAGGGATCTTCATTGTTGGTAAAGAAGAATCGGAGAGTACAATGGGAGATACATGTATAGGAAGACTCAGGGTCTGCTGTCTGGGCTTCCGATTTAAAAATCCTGTTTGTCCATCATATTAAATAACTCTTCTTTATCGTCGTCCTTTAGTGAGTTTATGAGTTGCCGAATTTGTAGTGCTACGTCGTTGGGAGTGGGGTGGTTAGGTTCTGTGGTTTGGATGGGGGTTTCCTTGGGTGTGGTTTGCTCGGTGGTGTGGATAGTGTGTGTGTTATTTGTTGGAAATTTGGTGCAATCGCGAGAGTTGTGTCCTTTTTCGCGGCAGGCGAGGCATCATCCTTCTTTGAAGCACTTATTGCGTTCTTTGGGGGTGAGTTGTGGTGGTCGGTTGGTGTTGGGGGAGGTGCTGGAGGTGTTGTAGCTGTTAGGGCGAGAGTTGTTGTTTGAGAACTTCCGGAAATGATTGTTTTGCTGGGTGGATGGGGGTGGTCCTTGAATGGCTTGTAGGCGTTGGTAGATATTGTCGCTGCGGGATGCCGCTTTATACTAGTCATTGATTGTGGTTGGCATCATGTCACGGTTGTAGATAGTTTTGAGGAGTGCTGGTGTAAGCCCTGCTTGGTACAGGGCGATGAGTGCCTCGGGACTAGAGATGCCAGAACATGTGGCTAGGGATTGAAATTGATTATTGAAGTCATCAGCTGTGCCTGTTTGTTTGAGTTTGATTAAGGCTTGTTGGGCTTCGTTGGTGTTGTCTGTGGTAATGAAGGTAGACTTAAAGTCTTTGACGAAGTCATCCCATGTGCCATATCTGACTATAGTGGTGAGTTTGTTGCCTTTGGAGTCAACGTTATATGCAGAGGCTAGGGATTCACAATTAATGGCCCAATCTCCCGCAGTTCGGGTTTGCATGAAGGAGAGGACAAAATTTATTTTTAGTTCGTCAGTGTTGTAGATGTGTTTGTTTATGCGGAGGTAGGTTTCGCAACTGGATAGGAATTGACGGGCATATTCTCGGGTGCCATCGAACTCGTTCGGTTTGGCAAGGTTGATTTCTTTAGCGGTGGTAGTCATTGGTGGCAGTGGCGGTGTTTTAGTGTATGGGAAGATGTCTCAGTAGTTTGGGACGTTCTGTCTAAAGGTATCGTGGGCTTCGTTCTGGTTGTCGAGTTTATGCCAGCCCCACGTTTGTAGCTGGTTGTTGTATAGCCATGAGGAGTATTGGAATTTGGATGCATCTGTTGGGTGTTTATTGTAAAATACTTTGGCCACGTCACTCCAGGTGGTGGTGGTGGGTCGTGCTGTGGGTTGGGGAATCTGTATTTGCGACAGTTTGATAGTGGTGTGGGGTTTGGATGATAGTACATCAACGCAAAAAAAGAAAGCTAATGCTAGTGTTAAGTTCAAAGGTTTGAGGATGGCTCCGGGTTGCGGATATGTCGTAGGCAGAGTTGGTGATGGATTTGGATAAGGTGGACTACGAAGATGGTCACGACGATGTACTTGGAGAGGCACATACGGTGTGCGTGCTGGTAGAGGGTTGGGTTACGACGGAGGGCACGCTGGACTCGAGGGTGGGCAAATGAGCTTGTGAGAACAAAGAGCATTAGCTTAAGGCTGTATGCTCGACGAAGTACAGCTTATATAGGCCTATGGAAGGGAGTGGAATGGGACAGAATGGCGTCTGGGTGATATGCAGTAGAACATGAGGGAAGTGCGTGGAAGGGATGACTGAGCATGGTACATGATCAGTAAGCGCAACGAGGTCATGGAACGTACTAGAGGCATATGGGGATAGGAGTGGGTGGAGAGTGCAAGGAAAAATGTAACATGTTCTGGCTGCCACTGCCTGTACCACTGCCACTTTGCTCCGGCCAGACTTTATCCGGTTCATCGTGCGGTTTTACAATGAACCTATCCCCTCCGACGCCCGTCCTTCTTCTAAGACCATCATTGACCGTGTCCACCGCGCCCTGGATGCCATTCCCACCTCTCAACACGTCCGCCTTGTCGGTGCCGAGTGGAACCCCTCCGGCAACCTCATCTTTTCGTTCCCAATGACCCTCTCTGTCCGGTTGATCACGGCGGTCATCCCTGTACTCCATGCGGCCCTTCGGGTCCCACTCACCCACCCCCTCTCGATCGCCCAGGATGTCAAATGGGCTAAGGTCATCCTTGGACACGTCATCACGCGTGATTCACCCTCCCACCCCCTATTCACTGACGCCCAGCTCCTCAACGGCCTCTCAGTCAACCCTCACTTCCTCACCCTCCGCCTTACCCAGCTCCCCTGATGGCTCCGACGACCTGAGTCTATATCCTCGAACCGCTCGTCCATCACCTTCGCCTTCGAGGATCCTGATGGATCTCTCCTCCAACAGTTTTGCGCCCACCCCCTATTCCTTTTTGGGCAATCAGCTCGCCCTACCCCCTTCGCAGACAAGCCCCATTTTTCTCAGTGCACCAAGTGCTGGAAGCTGGGCCACCTCACCGCCACCTGCCAGAACTGCCCTACGTGTTGTGTTTGTTCCTCACGCCAACATGAGACCTCCCGCCACCGCTTTTACTGCACCTTGTGCACCAATACCAATCACCCCATCGACCAGGCCTGCAATCACTTCCACTGTGTGAATTGCAATGGTAACCACCCCTCCGACTCCCTGGACTGCCCCAAGCGGGCCCAGTACTACAACCGTCCCTCCGCCGCAGGCCCTACCCGCATTGGCATGGCCTCGCCCCCTCCCACTTTGGGCGGCAGCCCCCCACTTCCCCCACCACCTGCCCCTCCACCCGGCACCTCCACCACCCATGTGGTCGTTCCACCTGCTGACTCCCTCATGGCTGAATCCTAATGCTGAGCCTTTCTATCCTGCAGCTCAACATCGCCAAGAACAGTGACCAGATGACCCGCCTCCTTAACGACCCCACCCACCACATCCTTCTCCTTCAAGAACCCTTCCTGGGCTTTAGCAGCCTTCGCCGCTCGGACTTCAACCCGGAGGGAACTCCTGTCATCAACCCCCCTAAGCACCCCTCATGGACCTGCTACCTCCCCATGGCCGACCTCGATTCCCCCATCAAACCCCATGTCCTCATCTATGTCCGCACATCCCTCCCCAGGCTCCGTTGCCAGCCCCGCCCCGACCTCTTTCGCCACAAGGATATCCTCACCTTGGACGTGTGGTTCCATGGCTTTTTCTTCCACCTGGTCAATATCTACAACTATGGCCCGGGTATGCAAGTGGACGCTTGCCGCCGCCTCATTTCTTCCCCTCTCGACCCCCTCGTCCCCACCGCTGTCTGCGGTGACTTCAACCTTCACCACCCCCTCTGGTCCTACACCTCTGACCCCCACTCCTCTGGCACCGTGAATGAACTTGTCGACTGGCTGGACACTGCCCCCTTCTTCCTTTATAATGACACTGCTGTTGCTACCCATCGCGGCAACCGGGTCTCCCTCGACTCCACCTTCGACCTTACCCTCCTCAACCACCCTGCCCTTTCCACCGGCCACTTTTCTAGCTGGCAGGCCATTGACGACCCTGTCCACTCCTCCAACCACTACCCCATCACCTTCTCCATCTCCCCACTCGGGCCTCCTCTCCTCCCCGACGACCCCGTCCCCAAGTTTCGCTTCGACACCTCCTGCAGCCCTGACTGGACCGCGGCTTGTGCCCTCCACTGCCCCTTCCCCCTCGACAACCCCCCCAACCTCCCTTCAGCTGATGCAACTCGCGACTGCGCTCTGTCCATTCTTTCTGCCATGAGTCAGGCCATATCTGATGTGATGCTGCGCACTACGGCCAATCCATTCACCTTTGCCTACTGGTGGAACCGGGAGTGTGACGCAGCAATAGCTGCGATGCATCTGGCAGATGACCCTCTCACCCACAAACTTCGGGCCTCTGATGCCCGCCGCACTTTTTCCCAGGCCAAGAAGGCCTGGGCTGCCGACCTCCTCGCTGACGCCACAACCGCCGACATCTACCGCTATGCCAAGTGGTCCTCTGGCTCCCGCCACACGGTTTGCCCCCCCCTGTCTACTCCCAAAGGGATGGTCTCCTCCCCCCCTGCACAAGCCGCCGTCTTCGCTTCCACCTTCTTCCCTCCCCCACCCTTGGACTCTGATGTCCCGGAACACGATCCCTTCGATCGCCCCTTCCCCCCGGTACCCTGTTCCTTCGCCCTGCTCACTCTTTCCGAAATCGAGGCTGCCCTCGCTGGCACCTCCTCCACCTCCACTCCTGGCCCTTCTGGCGTCTCTTACCCTTATCTCCGCCTCCTTCACGCTGCCTACCCCTCCCTCCTTCTCACCCTTTTCGCTGCCTGCCTGCGCCACGGTGTCCACCCTTGGACGTCCGCGGTCATTGTGGTCATCCCTAAACCCAATAAACCTGATCCATCCCTCCCCCGCACCTTCTGGCCCATTGCTCTACTCGAATGCATGGGCAAGCTCCTTGAGAAAATCGTGGCCACCCGCCTCACCTTCGACTGCGGCCAGTTTAATCTGGTCCCTACGAACCAATTCAGAGGCTGGTCCTGCTCCTCCACCATTGACGCCAGCCTTTCCCTCATGCATGATATCCAAGTCGCCCACTGCCGCAAACTCTGCATTTCCGGCCTCGCCCTCGACATTAAGGGCTACTTTGACAATGTCAACCACCGCCGCCTCTTACACATTATGGTCCTCCTCGGCTTCCCTCTTGAGCTCTGTGAGTGGACCTGCTCTTTTCTCACTAACCATTCGGTGGTTATAGCCGTCGACTCCTACCGCCACCCCTCCTTGGCCCTCCCAGCCGTGGGTATCCCTCAGGGGTCCCCGGTGTCGCCCATCTTGTCCTCCATATACACCTCCCTCGTTCTAAGGCTGCTCGAGTCGACCTCCGGTAGTGCCCTTAAGGCCTACGTTGATGATCAATATATTCTCGTTTTCACTAGAACCTTTGCCGACAACATCATCAAACTCCACACCTGCTACTCCATCCTCTACCCTGCCCTCCGCCGCCTCAGGCTTTCCACCAACCCCGGCAAGGATGAACTTATCCACTATCGCCACCACCACTCCATCCCCGCCCCTGGGCTCTCCTTCTTGTACCAACCCCCGGACCGCCTGCTTATCCTGGTCACCCCTTCTACTGAGATCTGGTGGCTTGGCTTCTTCCTTGATGACCTTCTCACCTTCAAACCCCACATACGCTGCATGGCCATGCACGCCTGTTCTACGGCCACCGCTCTCCACGTCCTCGGCAACACCCACTGCAGCCTTTCCATTTTTAACTTTCGCATTCTTTACAAAACCCTTATCATCCCGGTCCTCACGTACGGCTTCCAATTATGGTTCACCGGCATCCATCAGAAGTCCCATCTCCAACCCCTTATCGTCGCCCAGAACCAAGCCCTATGCCTCGTGGCCGGTGCCTTCAAGACCTCCCCCTCTTCTGGCCTCCATCATCTGCTGGCCATTCTTCCCATCCCCTTCCTTCTTCGCCACCTTCTCGTTAACTCCACCGCTCGCCTCTCTAAACTCCCCCTCAACTCCCAGGTCATTGCCCAACTCCCCCCGGCATGGGGCCCTTCTCCCACCCACATTCCGGTCCCTGTCCTCCACCTCCAATCCACCCCAGAGCGCCCCGTTTCCATCCTCCACCACCTTGGCTTTTTAAGCTCCCCTGCCTCGGAGCCCCTCTACCCCTATCTCGCCCCACCATGGCGCGCTCTTCCCCTTCGCCATCCATGTTTACACCTTCCGGACCCCTTCCCGACCACCCACAATGTCGCCACCCGGCGCGCCATTTTGCGGTCCCTTGCCCACTGCCTTGCCCTCCTCTCGCGGGACCCCTCCAACCTCCTCATCTACACCGACAGGTCTCGTCACCTTGTTCATGGTGCCACCGTCACCATCTCCACTTTCACCATCTTCTACCTTGGAAGATATATGGACCAAGGTCATTATTACTACTCCCCCACCGGCTCCTCCTTCGACGCCGAGATGTTCACCCTCGCCAAAGGCTTTCACCGCGCCTCGCTTTTCTGCCTACGCCCTATCACCCGGAATGTGCGGTCCCTCTATTTTATATCCGACTGCGCCCCAGCCCTTACCGCCATCCTTTCCCTCCTCCCCCACCCTGCGCAATCCTCATCTGCCTTGTTTCACTCCCTGTTGGACCCCTTTCTACAGTGCGACTCGACCCATCATGCGCACCTTGTCTGGTGCCCTGGACATATGAAGGTCCCGGGCAGCGAATATGTTGATGCACTCACCCGCCTCCCCCCCCCATGGCCGCCCCCTCTTCTACCACACCTACTCTGCCTTGCGCCAAGAGGCCCTCACCGCTGCGACCGACATGTGGGCCCACACCTACGCCTCTAACACCCCCCATCACCGCTCCCTTGCGGGCCGTGCCCTTCCACATCCTCCCTCCACCACCCTCCTTACCACGTGGAAAGCTCCTGCCTCCCGTTCCCTTCAAAGCCGCGCTGTCCAGGTCGTCCTCAGTCACGGCCATTTCGGTGCTTACACCGCCCATTTCCTCCCAGACCTCCCCATCACCTGCCCTTGTGGTGCCCCCCTCCAAACCCGTGAGCACCTCCTCCTGGAGTGCCCCCTCTTCCAACACGCCCGAAGGCCCCTCCCTGCCGAGGATCACCTGTCAGCCCAACCCCCTGTGTGGGGCAGCAAACTTGGATTAGGTTGGCTTTTCCCCTTCCTTTGCCGCACTACTGCCTTTACCCGTTCCTTCCTACACGACCCCCTTCTTCCTCTCCCTCCACCTGACCACTTCCACCCCCCTTAGTTCCCGCTCCTAGTACATGCCGCCACCGCAATCGCCGACCCCAGATCCATCTACCATGACCAGTTCCCTTCTAAACTCCCTCTACATGCACTCACTATCCTAGCTTAGTTGCGATCGGACGACCGCGTCTTGTATTACATACTATTGCGGTATACAAATTGAGAATCAAAAAAAAAAAAAAAAAAACACAGTCACGTGGCCGAACTTGCAAACCGAATCTCACCGAGTTGAGAAGCAAATGACGAACGACAAGTACTTTTTTTATATCATATCGCAGGGCGGAGACGTACTCGCAAATAATACGTAGACTACTTACACAACAGAGAGCAAACATAGATCAAGCGAAGAATACATGGAAGACAGTAGATACTCCTCTTCTCAATCCTGGCTTGAGCCAGCTGAGCTGACTGACATCGATGAATCCGACGACTTGCTCCTGCTACGCTCACGTCGGCGAGAAACGGGGGATCGCGAACGCGACGCGCTTGCACTTGCGGCGCGCTTCTGGCCCCGGGGACTGCGAGGGATGGGAGAACGCGAGCGCGATCGAGGGGAACGAGACTCGGACCTCGCGCGCGGTGGCAGCCGACCAGCCGGACGGGGAGGCGAGGGCGAGCGGCTGCGACTCGGGCTGCGACTCTGACTGAAGCTGCGGCTGCGTCCGCGTACGCCATCGCGGCGGGGCGGGGGAGAACGTGGGCGCGAGCGTGCAGGTGAGGGAGAGCGGGAATCGGGATCTCTACGCCGTACGCGAGGAGGAGGGGAGCGAGGTGGCGATGGTCGGCGGTGCGGCGGAGACGAGCGGGGTCGCCGGAAATCATCACGGTCGCGGGGGTCTCGTTCACGTGGGGGTGGCGGACGGCGGGGTGGGCTGCGGCTCCTGCTTGAGCGGCGATAAGAATCCCGCCCACCTCCGACACTGCGTGGGGGACCAGGAGGGGGCATGCGCTCCCTATCTCTGTCTCGAATATCCCTGTCGCGGTCCTTGTCCCTGTAATCCCGTTCGCGGTCCACCTCTCGCATCTTGCGCTGCTTGTCTTCTTCGCGCCGCCTTAGGCGCTCACGTTCTTTTCGCTCAGCCTCCCACTTCTCCTTCTGTGCGAGGTAGCGCGCGCGCTCTTCCTCGCGACGACGGTCACGCTCTTCGCGCTCCGCCTGGCGCTTAACGCGATTCTCCTCTTGTTTTTCCCGGTCAAACGCCTCGCCTTCTGAGTAATCACGCCGCGTGCCGAGAGCGCGGGCCATTTTATCAAGTTCAGCCTTTTTCGCGGCAGCAAGCGCATGCGTGTCAGAGGACCTCAGCGACTTGACATTGCTCGGTGCAGTGTTCGCCAATGAGACAAGTAGTTTCTGCCGTAAAGCATCTACCTCTTCCTCGATTTTGTCTTCTTCAATACTAATGCCGACAGTCTGTCATTTCTTGCAAAGAGGGTGCGGTTGATAATAAAGGACATACTCTTTATCCTCCAATTCAAGCCTCAACTCCAGACATTTGACCTCAACCTTTCGCTTCCTCTCATGTTCCAAGATACCCTCGTCAGGCTCACGGTGTTTCGGCGGAGCAGTATCCCACGCGGAGGCTCTGTCCTGGGCTGTCTCAAAGTTCCGCATGACAGACAAATTGCGCATAACATATCCATTGGTCCCGCTGTTGAATGTTGTGTCATGATTTCAACCGTCGATGATCAAAGACAGAGGCAGACACACCTTCCGCGGGGTGTAGTAAGACCGATCCCGTTATACATGTTGTTTGGGTGTCTCTTTTTCTCGACAGTTTTGTTGTTCTAGGTCGTCTGAGGTCGACGTTACGCACGACGAACGAGCACCAGGAAAGGTGTCGGCAAACTGTGACTTGAGAACGTCTGCATTAGGCAAGCAACTCCGCGTGACCCGGTCGCGCTGCACCTCCGGACCTCTGGTCGCGCTCAGGTTGAGCGTCCGAATGGCGCAGAAAATGTTAATCGACTCGGCTATACAAGCAAACAAGGATCACCAATATGCACTCAGAGTATACACTGAGCGACTTGAAGCTGAACTCAAGACCGTGGATAAACTAATTGTCAGTATTTTTTCTTCTCTTCTTGCCACACAAGTTCCTTAACACCGTGAAGTCAGCCATAGATTCAGATGACGAGCTCGATGATTTCCCAGAGATGGGTGCCGTTTCTATTGAGGGCGCTGTGAAACCCGTCTCCGTTGTGCTTCCAAGTCTATTGCAGTCTGAAGAATCTCCTTTCCATGAAGATGCCCAATGGAAAAGGCAATACGACAACTTTACGACCGTCAACCAGAGTGAGCTCCCATCTCATGCTAAGCAGCACAGACAATGGAATCGGCGTGCTCATATAATTAGTGAAATCCAGAGAACACGATGCATTAAGGGAAGCCATTAGAATTGAGAACCAACGGATGTACGCTCTTAACGACCAGAGTCGGTAGGTGTCTGCAGTCTTGGTATCTTTGCACGCGCATCCCACTGACGCCCCGAAGTGGACAAGAGACCCTCAGCGAAATGCAGAAGCTCCCTCCGGAACATTTTGAACAAAATAAAGAGGGCATTGATTGGAAACGCGTCTCTGTAAAGGTTATTAAACACGTATTACTCCCATGGGCTACCTGTATAATTTCAGCCCTTTTTTCACAGATGAACGCAGCAATTCCATCGGGCGCAAAACGGGCCCCCAAAGAATGCGAGATACGTTGGCTTGGGCATCTTCATCCGTCTTTCAATCATGGCCCGTGGACATCTGATGAAACCGATCGTCTACGAGCGATTCTGGAAGAGGATAACGAGGACGAACATGTTGATTGGGCAGAAGTCGCAAAGAAGCTTGACGTATGTTTTTCGTTCCGATTACCTTCGACACTATCGTCTCCCCTGCGTTGATAGTTATCCTAATTTCCATAAATGCAGACAAACCGAACGCCTATCGATTGTATGCGCCATGGTATAACGCGCCGTACGCATGTGTGGTCACCCGAAGCGGACTTGAAATTACTTGAGGCTATTGAGCTCTACGGCCAAAACAATTGGCAGTTGGGTTCGTGTTCCAACAGAGGCAAGATTACGTCTGCTTAACTTCATCTCCTTAAATCTTCTTAGTTGCCATGAACGTATCCGAGGACGCAACTGCGCACCAGTGCCAGAAGCGTTATTTTGACACACTCGACCCTTCTCTCAAAAGCGGTGCATGGGCCCCAGACGAGGATGAGAAACTCCTCCGCGCCGTAGCTGCCTTCGCCGGCACTTCTGTCTCGTCTGTCTCTGACCGTGCTGGCCAGGACGGAACCCAACCGTCTACAAAATTGACGATCCCCTGGCAAGAAGTAGCACTCTTTGTGCCAGGACGCAATAACAATCAATGTCGGGAGCGCTACCAGGACCGTTTAGCGAAGGCCAAGAGCAGGGCGAAGGTCGATAAGGGGAAAGGGAAGGCAAAAGTAAAAACAAAGGCCAAGCCAGCAGATACCCCACCTTCTTCAGAGGAGACCGATCCGGAGCCCGAGCCCGTCCCGATAGCACCGGCGAAGCGACAGGCAAAGCCACGGCCTGCGTATAAAGGGAAAGGGAAAGTGAAGAGCAAAGTGCGTCCAGCTAAGAAGGCCGCTAATTAGAGTGGGTAAAGAGGGGGGTTTTCGTACTATTGCTATACCGTATAATTTACTTTTACTTACACCACTATTTTCGAAAGCACTATAATATATAGCAACTACTTTTGAACAATTACCGGAATGCCCAACTTGGCGCCTGACCGCCCATCACTCGGTCTGATCACTTGGATATTAATATTGTTCCCGAAGACCTTAGGGTTTAGAAGCACCCGAGAAGGAGATCTGGTGATATTTGGTTTTTCGATGTCGCGAAGGTCGCAGGCGTATTGGCATTCCTTCCTTCCTCACAGTCTCCCAGGCGCCGGTAACGACGGCGGCGGGCTTGTGCAGCCTGTAACGCGAGAAAAATGCATTTCTACAATTCGCTTCTGAGTTCTAGAGATTAACCCGGAAATAAAGCGATCCCGACATTAATAGTGGGCTGTGTCGGCAACAGACCCGGAAGGGACCGAAGCTGCGAAATGGAGGTCCTTGGCGGGAAGTTTGAAGTTCCAGACTGCAATTCCGCATGGCGATCACGACAGGCTTTGTACGTGTTTGTGACTCGGCAGAGCAGGCGACTGCTGGATCCAAGTATTAAACTTTGTACCTTATTAATTGCCGCCTGCGACTACTAACATGGAGTCTTGCCTCGCGGAGGACTCACTCCTCCCACCTGCGACTCCTCCCACCTCGCTCTCAGAAAACCCATGGCGACTCCGTCAGCGCTACGAACCCTTATCCGATCACTACTTGGTTTATGCCGACAATGGACTAACTCATCTTTGTCTATAATTTTTGTCTTAACCAAGGCTATCGGCAGACGCTGGGTCACTAGTGGTAATAGCCACCATTCCTGCACTAGAGCGACATGTCATATGCTGATCGTCGTCGTGTTTTCAGAACAAGACCACGCTAAAGCTACTGGGAAAGTGTCATTAGAGACTTCTTTCAGGCCTGCCAGTGATGGAACCACAGATCCTACGGGTTCTTCGATAGTAGACACCCGTTCAAAGACATATCCGCACCAGCATGCCAATTCTGTAGACCACAGTGGATCTTTGTCCGGGTCTCTGACCCTGTTCAATCCACAAGGTACTATTTCCGATGGGGGAAACGTGCAGTATTTTCATGACACGATTAACATGGCCGTTCTTGAGGATGGACCGATCCAACCCTCACCTCATATCAACACTGATTCGACGCACAAGGCTACTCAGCTGTTTATAAAGTGCACGACACCATCCTTAAGACCTCGGTACGATCGTGACATTGAGATGTGATTTGGTTTTCGTAAATTCGTTCCCTAGCCTATCTTTACTGACATCCAGTCTGAAGTCGAAGCCATTCAGGCCCGTGGTTGTTCCATCCACTTGATACAATCACCATTCAACAGAAGTGAGTTTATATCATAAGTATACCCTACTTATAATTATTCTTTCATACTCTTTTTTTTCGCGCAGAGAGAAAGACATCCCTTCATGGGAGTCGTATATGCACCCAGAAGGACAACCATATTACTTAAAAAAACATCACAGTTTCGTTTACCTTACAGAGGCAGACCTCAATGACTTGGGGATTCTGGCGGAGATTGAGCTAGTCATGATGGAAATTGAACACAAAGCTGACGGGCTCAAGAAACCGCTGTCCGCCGAAACTGAAGTGCTGCTTGAACTCACGAGCGAGGGCTGGTCACACTATGCAATAGACCTTAGAAGCCAACACATATTCTGGTTTGATGATTTCGATGCAGGGCAACTCATTCCACCTGGATTTGGTATAGAGAAATTGGACCACTTTCGTACGTTTGGACTTTGGACTCGTGTCCTTTAAAGGATGGTCCGCTTTTGTTCCATCATGCCAATTTAATTACTGGATCTAGGACATCTTCTTGACTATGAATACTGGCAGCACATTGAACATTTCCCATGCCATCGAGGGCTAGATAAAGGAGTTCTGAAAGAATTAATGGGCATTCTAACCTATAACAATATAGGTTAGGGTTCCCGGCCCTTTTGAAGGAGTGTTTGGCATGACATGCATTGGTTTTTTTAGATTTCATGACTTCTAACGAGTCTACATCCCCATACAATGGATCTGATACACAATCGTTGATCGAGTCTGTTGAACACCTTCAATGTAAATTTCCGAATTGTTTATTTATTTATCTATCCTGGTGAACTCAATTAATACCTTTTATCCCACTTAGCATTACAGGACTCCGGCCATTCTGTAAGCTATGTAACAGCAGGAACAGGCAAGCCATATATGCATTTCCCTTACATCCTTCTTGAACATTACTGACAACAACTTACCAAAGCCCGCATTATGAGTATATATGGTGCGCTAATTATAATATTCATTGTAAACCATAACATTATACTTATTGCTGACGGTACATTTCGGATAGTGAACGAACGATTTTACAATTTCCACGGGTATCATGGTGCACGTCTGGGAGTAGGCCAGAGTGTTCGAGGGAACGTCTACAAACCACGCTCGTGGCTGATTAAGGTGCTATCCCCGGTTCTCTTCTACGCCCCGGAGACCCATCTAGCTACGCTCGAGCACCTGTATATCGACGATACGATCAAGATTGTTCGCTGGAAACCGTTTCAAAAGAAACTACAGGATGACTGGACCAGTTTTGTGCTTACCGTACGTGCAGTACCAAACTCTGCTAAATGTTTTGTGTTTAATGTCCCCTCCGCCGACAGTCTACGATCCTTCTGACCGCAAACGCGGCGTTATTGGCAATTCCAAGCGTGCAAGCCGCTGTCGGCCAGACGATCTGGACGTCTCCGGCAACGATCCCAGGCTTGCTGTCAATTATCATGAGTCTGGGGAGCATCATTATTGGCCTTCTCCTCAACCAGCAATTCCGCACGAGTACCAGTAGCAAAGAGTTTTCTGCAGTGGATGTGGTTGGTCTTTTGATTCAATCAATTGACAAATTATATAACATTGCGTTTGTGCCATAGATCACATACTTACAAAAGCGAAAACACCCGCAATTCGGCCTCGAGACATTGGCGATTCAATATAGCTTGCCGTACGCGCTGCTTATGTGGAGGTGAGTATCACACACTTTACTATATGCGTAAAGCACTTTACAAGACAAGGCCAATAACATATCTAACATACGATTCCAAAAAAGCATGGCAGCATTTCTCGCTTCGGTCGCCACCATCTGTTTTTTGAACGTCGATGGCAACGTGAACGCAAGTACCCTCGTACGCATAATCTACGGGGCTGTATGGCTGGCTCTCGTAGTCGCGATCCTGTGGACTGCCTTCACTGGGCTAGAGACTACAACTACGAGCCGTTTCGGCTGGAGAGGTCTCAAACCTGCCCTGTGGCGGAGGAGCGCCAGAAAGGATACCGAAGACAAGGCAGAAGAACACGAGACAAAGGATCCTGACGCGCGGTCGGTCCACTCGATGAAGACACGAGTGTCGGCGCTGGCCAGCCCCGCAAAGCGGGCTCGGACATGGCGCATACGCGTCCCGAATCTCGCTCTCGTGCGCCATAACGGGCGCACTACGTGAAACTAATTCGTGAACGAAAGCGCCGAGGTAAATAACTGCTACATGGACGATCGTGCTCTTTCTCTTTTTTTGCGTGATTGTATCGGTATCGGTAGTGCTTCTGTGACGCAGCAATTTCGTGTACCCTCTTTATTTTAGGTCCCCAGGCGGGACTTCGGGTCGGTATTCAGCTGTCTAGTAGACTACCCTACCGTACTTATCTTGAACTTTTGGACGTAGACGGGTGCTTGCCATCGCGCTCCGCATGTACATGTATTTCCCCGAGACAATTATGCCCCGTAGTTTACCGCATCGGATGAATCCTTTTTGCTTAACACTGGACGGCGACATACTCGGTTATGAACAAAACAATACATGTCATTTATAAAACACCGCGAGCGCCCAGCTCAACACATACCATAACCCGAAGGACGGAAAAAAAACTCCGAACGACTACCAGCTAGCTATCCACACTCAAAAATCCAGAACCCAGATGTACATACACACGCCTGCGTACCATTACTTCCCAACGACGTAGCTTTCATTCGTATGGAAGATCAGCCCAGGCTTGCGCTGCGCGAGGTCGAGCAGCATCTCCGCGAAGTAGCTGTTCACCCAGGCGAACCACGGGCGCGTGTAGTCGCTGGCGTCGTAGATCGAGATCGACTCGTGGATGAGGCCGAGGCCCATCGTGTTCTGCATTTTTTTAAGTTTTTTTTTGAGTGAGATGAGGGGAAAGTGGGAAGTGGTAAAGGGGCGGAGGGGGAGGACGAGGGAGAGGATGCTTACGTTCGCGATTGTGTAAAGCGTAGATGTGATCTCGTCGTCGTCGTCCGTCCCGTATATGGACGAGATGAGGGACATGGGCCTGTGTCGATAAAAAGTCGTCAAAATCGTCAGAACCAGTAATCAAGCCACACAGATGGGAGCTTACCAAACGTTCCAAGCGTCCACATGGGGCCCCCTGATGGTTAATGAAAAAAAGCCCACACCACACGTAAGCCGTGGCTAGACGACAGTGTGCAGACGATACGTTGGGCGCTTACCCGATCCCGAAGAAGTTCGCTCCTTTCGCGTAGTAAGGATTCCCCCGCGATAGGACGACTTTGCGCGTCGCGAGGTACGTCGGGTCTGTCTTGTCTAATTGACCGATGAGAATTATTAGCATTCTACGAAGATGAAAGGCTGAGGAGGGAGCGTACTTAGGAAACCTAGGTAAGGCAGGGACAGGAGCGACTGGTTTAACCAGCACACTTTAGGTCAGCGTTTGGGATGGAGCATAGGAAAAAAACACAGTCGTACGGGCACGTTCGCGTCGTCCATGACGTATCTGGAGCCCAGGCCTGCATGAATTATATTTATAAAAAGGATGAAAACCATTATATTCAAGGAAGGTCGCTCACCATTTGTCTCATAGGCAAAGATCCCGTTTTCGACCTAAAGCATAATGATTTCTCAGTCATACGCCTCCTTGAAAGAAAGAGAGAAGAAAAAGAAGACGCGTACAGTGGTGTTCCATATGGCGCTTGTGACGCGGGAGCTGATGTTCCGGGCGAGCGTCGAGATATTGGAGAATTGGCCCGCGGATTCGAGCATGTTCGCGAGATTCGTGAGCTCGACGGCGAGCATTGCGTTCGCCGGGGTCAGGAAGGCTGTTCGAAGAAAAAAAGCAGAAGGTGAAGTTAGTACGCAGGTCCGTTCGCGTCGCGGACATGAGCGTATGCGTATACGCACCAAACGTGCTGAGATCGTCACTTGGACGGTGGTGCGTGCCCACCAAACCCGAGTAACCCTTCGGCTCGCCGTTCCCGCCGTTGGGCACAGCCGGGCTCAGAGCGCCGTTCCCACCTGTCCAGTTATAGTACGAGATGAAGTTGAAGTCTTCGTCCCAGGATCCTTGCGACTGTTCGTCGATGACGCGGAAGATTTGGGAGATTGCGGTGAGCCCTGCAAGAAAATCCTTAAAGTAAGTCGGTCGTGTTTTTTCTGGCATTTAAGAAGGGGTTGTATTATGTGTACGGACATTCGGAGTTCAGTATCGAGGAGTCGTTCGTGGACGCGTAGTACGATCGAGAAAGCTTGAGGAACCCGCATAGCGAGTCGATTTCGTACTGTGGTACAAAGTGAGAAGCCTCTCGGTAAAGGAGATAAGTAGTCAACCCACCTTGCACTCGTATACCGTATTATTATTCACAGGGCTATAGACCGGATAAAAATTGCGAATTATACAGGAGTATTGGAAGAGGACTTACGGGTTGACCGTAACACCAGTTGCATAACCGTTCACGGTCGGTGCGAGTCCACTTTCCGGCGGCGGCTGGAACGCTCCGCAATATGGGTACTCGGATATATACCTGGCCTATGCAAATGAAATTAGCATCACGTCCTAAGCCGGTCGCGGTATACACACCTCGTTGTGGATAACGGCCTTTACTAGTGTCGCTAGCTCCTTGTCTTGCCCAAGTAGGGAATAATAGTGTGCAAACTTGACGCGTCCGGTATAGTTAGCTACATACACCGCAGCTGGGAACTTGTGTTTATTAGGAATTTACCTGATTCGCGGTGTCACGGAGCCATTGAGCGCTGTGTAACATATCTAAGAACACGGCCGGTTCGTTCAGCGTTGCTAATAGGGTACATACGTAATGTCCTAGAGGAGAGAGGAGTCACAAGTCAAAACGTTAGATTCCAAACGTCTGAAGTCAACTCACGCCGGTGATGATGAATGCGATATTCTCAGTCTAATGAAAGCGGGTCCATCAGATTGAAAAGCAAAAACCAACATAACAGACCCATGTACGCACGGCATTGAAGTATTTGACAGTCGTGTCTGTAGAACCAGGCTTGCGTCAAATAATCAAGGACAACGACCCACGGAGATAAAAATACCTAACGTATTCGGGAACGTGTTCTCGAACAACCTGGCGATGTCCGGGTCCTTAAGGCGCGCCTTCATGTCCACAATGACTTTCTGTACAAAAGGGAAATAAAAACAAGTCCGTTATCAGAGAAAGAAAGAGCTGACCTCGACGGACGAGCTGTTGAATGTGCGGCATTCTGGGGAAGGTCGCATGTACGGCAGGGCGAGAGGACCGGCGGAGTTGTTCCCTTGTGGACTCTGCGGCGCGCAGCGCGGGGATAGATAAGGAACACAACGCCGTCAGGTTTTATTATTATTTAAAAATAGATAAAAGTATGGGTCGTTCTATGCGCACCTGCGAAAAGGTCGTGTAGTCCGGGCACTGCGCGTTCGCACCTGTGGACGTCGATCCCCAGCCGATCGCGGCAAATGCGACCGCGAGGTGGTAAGCGCCGCGAAGGCGGAGCCCGGTATGCATATCGAAGAACGCTCTCGAGTTTTCCGCGACGCGCGCAACAAAGACAAAAGCAAAAGCGGGTGCGTCAAAGTCAAGAAAGGTAGAGGCGTCGACTGATTTAGAGCTGGTTAAAAGGGCTTCAAGTTGTCCGGGGGACTCGCTGCCGGATGAGAATGATGATATTGCTGTTGATGGTGATGACGGCCACTGGTCAGGTAGTGATACTAAATTTAACAGCTGCCGGAGACGTTGGAGAGCGCGAGTGGACATGTGCAGGCCAGCTGTTCTACATTTATAGGAGCGAGCATATGCATGATGATGCGGGACCGCGGTGCGCCGGGAGACGAGACGCGCTTCGAGTTCTCTACGCAGATCGATCTGTGGTTCGCTGCCTATTTATTTCCCCGCAGCTTCTAAGCAAGTTGGACTAGCGGTGTTTTGCTAGACGCGGAGTCTCTGAATTTCAACACGCCTTGGTTCCCGGGTTTGCGTAGAGGAATCGCAAGGATCATAGAGCACAGACATCGGCAACAGGGTGACCTTGGTCGTTAGATGTGGAGACGAGTCGGCTAGAGAACATTGCTGAGCACAAGGCTCTCTCGGTCAGGAGGACTCGGACGCGGGCGGCAGAAGCGTAGAAGAGAGCGAGCGGGCCCGGCTAACACCTGCAAGCGTCACATGATTCATAAGACGGCAAATCAAATTCAATGCCATTGCCAAACATGCATACGCATACGTCGATCCACTATAATTAATGTACACTTATAATAGCAAACGGGGCAGCGACCAGAGAAAGCAGAAATAGCGCGGGGAATAGCAGGTATCGGGATCGAACCGGAATCAGAGAAGAGGGACATACTCATGAAGAAGAAGATAATGAAAAAAAGAAAGAACGTCGGGTATTATCATCATGCGCGCAGGTCGACCTCTGGTAGCATCACGATCTTCTTCTCCTTCGTCGGCGTCGTCTCCGTCTCTCTGCTGATTAAGAACGAGGGCGGTGTGCTCGGCCTCTTTTCTCCTTTAGCCGTAGTCAGGATCGCAGGGACAGGCATAGTGTCCAAGGGAGGAGGTGTGAGCTCGAGCGTCCGCGCCTCGGGTCCGGGTGTAGCGACATCATCAGCGTCGTCACGTAGGCTGGAAGTGTCCTTGACCTCCGTCTGGTCTGACGCGTCTTCGGCAGACAATGTAGAGATCGGCGAGAACGCGCGCCCGTCCTCCTCGTTGTCCTGAGCCCGGTCCCGTTCGTCGTATAGACCTCCCTCTCGTAGCGAGGCGACATCCTCGTCAAGGAGACACATGCTTGCCATATCGTCCGCGTCCATAGTGTTCTGTCCGCCCGTCCTGTAGCTCGGTGCCGTGCGCACACTGCGCTCACGGCCCATCGAACCAAGCCCTCCGAGCACGCTTGCACCCGCACTCCAGCGACTCACCTCGCTCTCCCAGCTATCGCGCCGCGAGCTGCGCGGCCGAAGCGCGCGCACGCTCGCGTTCAGTTCCTCCGCAGCCAGCTCGCCGTCGAGCATGATGTGCGAAAGCGAGTCTCCGCCGCCGCCGACATGGCTGAGGTGGCTTGCCGAGTCCGCGCCTGCCGTCCACGAGTACTGGTACGGCGTCTGCGTCGTGCTACGCCCGCGCTCCGCGAAGGGCGCGGCGAAGGCAGACGAGGCAAGCGTGAGCACGGACGCGTTGTCAAGCGGGGGTGAAGACGGGCGAGGGTTGTTCCTCGGGTGATGGGAAGTGTGCGCAGGTGCCTGCAGCGCACAAACACCACCACGGCCGGCAGGACCAAGTGACGAGGGCCGCGAGGACGGGGGCGTGGATGGGGGAAGCGCAGAGAAGGTGACTGCGCCGTTAGGACCCGTACTCCCTGAGCGCACGTGATGCGGGAAACGTGCAATTGGGGACGGGCCGGGGGTATTGTAGGCGGATACCGACGTCGGTGTAGGAGGCGCCTGTGCGATGTGCGCCATCCCCATCGGAGCGAGGTCGATTGAGAGGAGTGTTGTCGGCTTGGTGCTCGCAGACATGCTCTGGAACGTTCGAGGGCTACTCATGTAAGAGGAGGACGAGCGCGAGGGGCTTGGCGAAGGAGGCGAGGTGGGGGGCAGAGGGCGTATGGACGCATCCTCGTCTGCCTCCAGCGGATTCGAGCGCGAACCCCACATCGAGACTGCGGCGCCGCTCGAGCGTCTGTTGCTCTCGGCGTCGTCATCGCCGTTATCCGATGCGTCGTCGGTGCTGTTCAGCGAGATCTCGTTCGACAGCGGGCGGAATACATGCGCACGCCCAAAGTGCCTGTTTTCGTCGGCATCACGCGGCGTGGACGTGCGCGCGTTCAACATGGCGCCATGCAGCTGCTTGAGACCCGTCGTGCGCCCCGAGTAAGAGCTGTCCACGCCCGAGACGCGGGTGTGTATGCTGGATGTCCGTGGGACACTGGGGTCGGAAGCACGGCGCGCACGACCTGTGCCGCCGAGCTTGCGCTGAAGCCAGTTGATGATCGGTTTGCTGGACTTGTGCTTTACATTCTTAAGTGGTGCGGTGCGCGCGGGATGTTGTTGCTGCTGGTTGTGCTGAGCGTTGGAGGTGAGTGGGACGGGCATGATGATGGAGGCGACTGTTGTGTGCACAGCGCTGGCTGGTGAGACGGTGGAAGCGGTAGGAAGGAGGGGGAATGTAGAGAGTTTTGAGCCTTAATAGGTGATGGGTGTCGAAAGAAAGCGAATGTGGGTCTGGAAGTGATGAGCTCGACGTGGACTATTGACCGGGGCTTGTCATCAGCCTCGGATGCCTATCATGGAAGCTGTAGACTCACTGCGGACGCTGCCTGTCGTTCTCCCGCGGTATCAACTCCTCTTTTTGATACAGTGTGCTCTAAAATTCGCTTGCTTTTCTCCTTCTGACCGTGCACGCAGTAGCAGCAGGAGATGGCGATTGTTTGCAGCTGTGCAGTCGACGCTGCTTGGCGGTGTGGATGGCGATGACTCAACCCTCTATTCGAGTAAATAAGTAAATAAATTTTAGCAGCCACTAGCGCTTCGAGCTCCCGAGGCGCCAGCACATCCCCCATCGCGAATTCTCCTTCCAGACGCCGGCGGAGACCTCGCATTATTTCTGCTCGCCCGTGCTCCTCGTAACTTGCACGGACGCCAGCACAGGACACAGGACACAGGACAGACGGCTCTCAGTCGACTACAAAACGCACACCGTTCAATCCATCCTAATCACCCCACTATGGCCTTTGCTATCACACGCGCGTCGAGCAAGCGTCTCACCAGCACCAGCACCAGCTTCTGCGCCCACCTAGCACCCCGAAAAAATCCCGTCCGCTTCAGCTCAACGGAGGTACGGCCTCGCTTGTGCGTCTGACCCCATCGGCTCACCCATCTCTTTTCGCAGCGTGGCCCTTCCACCGCATATACCGCCGTCACCCACCCCGAGTCCCCCGATGCAATCCCGGACAGCCTGGCGCACGAGATCGCGCGTGCGCAGCAAAGCCTCCTTGGTGTCTATGCGCGCCCGCCTCTCGTCCTTGCGCGTGGGCAGGGCGTCCACGTGTGGGACACGCAGGGACGCAAGTACCTCGACTTTACTGCCGGTGTCGCGGTGAACGCGCTAGGACATGCGGACGCGGAGTTCGTTCAGGTCGGTTCTGTTGTTGCGGCATTTTTCGGTTGTGACTGCTGCTGATTGTGTACGCGATAATTTAGTGCATGGCGACGCAGGCCGCGACTATCTCGCATTCGTCGAATGTATTCTACAACCCATGGGCGACCGAACTCGCGGAGCTGCTCATCCGGCTTACGCAGCGCGAGGGCGGGCTCGGGTTTGCACCCGGCTCGAGCTCGGGCTCAGGCTCAAACGCCAACGGCGCCGGCGTGAAGGTGTTCTTTGCAAACACGGGCACGGAGGCGAACGAGGGCGCACTCAAGATCGCACGCAAGGTCGGCAAGGAGCGCTGGGCGGCGGCGCACGGACGCAGTTGGGACGACGCAGCGTGCACGAAATGGCGCGTCGCGTGCTTCGAGCATAGTTTCCACGGACGCAGCTTGGGCAGTCTGAGCGCGACGTCGAACAAGAAGTACCAGGCTCCGTTCGCGCCGCTAGTGCCGGGCTTCGACGTCGGGAAGGTGAATGATATAGACGGGCTGGAAGAGCTGGTTACGGAGGATACGTGTAGCGTTATCATCGAACCTATACAGGGCGAGGGCGGTATCTTCGAGGTGGACGAGGCGTGGTTGCGCGCTTTGCGGAAGCGATGCGATGAGGTTGGCGCTGTGCTCATATTCGACGAGATTCAGGTGAGTCGGTTTACACCTTCCCGCCGCAAGAGACTGAAATGGTGACCACAGTGCGGTCTCTACCGAACGGGAGGCCTTTGGGCACACTCTACGATGCCTGTGGATTGCCATCCGGACATCGTGACGATGGCGAAGCCACTCGCGAACGGCTTCCCAATCGGCGCAGTCATGATGCGCGACGTTGTCGCTGAGACTATGACACCAGGTTCGTATTTCCGCACACCACTTGGATTTCTTTTTAAGTAACACAACTGCCCGCTTCCCCCAGGCACGCACGGCACCACCTTCGGCGGCTCCCCTCTCGCCTGCACGCTAGGGCACCACGTGCTCACGCGCCTCTCCGCGCCGACCTTCTCCGCGTCCGTGCGCGCCTCCGGCGCCCACCTCCGCACGCGTCTCGCGCCTTTACCGCGCTGGTTCCCGAAGCTCGTCAGCGCGGAGGGCGTACGCGGACGCGGGCTGATGCTCGGTATACCGTTCGTGCCGGACCAGGCGGCGCGTGCCCCGGGCGAGCTGGTGCGCCGCGCGCGCGAACGCGGCGTGTTACTGCTGACGGCGGGGTCGGACGCGGTGAGGCTTGTGCCGAGTTTGAATATTGGGCGTGAGGAGCTGGATCATGCGGCGGATGTTATTGAGAGTGTACTTGGCGAGATGCATCGCGAGTAGAGTGGGGAACTCCGCTTTTCGAAGTTGGTGACATCACATACTACATAGAAGAACGCTTGCGGGTACTTATTTGGGACGGAAAAAAGAGACTTCTCAAGGCTCTCAAAGTATAGAGTATCATCACTTTTTTCTCTTGGGTATTTCATCTAACGAAAAATATATCGTCTTGAATACTACATGTCCATCCCCAAGGTGGTCTTGTGTCTCTAGATCAGTATGGGCAATTCTCCAGAGGGAGGGGTAGCCCGCAAAGTGCGCAGCAGGGTTGATGGCAACCTCACCCGCAGCTCGGTCAACGCTGCGGTTCGCTAGAGTACCACCTCAGGCTTGCATCACTTTTCATGTGGAGTGCCGCACTCGATATGCAAAGGCCTATGGTGTATTTCATTTGTAATGATGGGAAGTACCTTTGAGTTTGGCGGTATTCACACCCGCTCTCGACGATGGACGGTATGCCAATCAGCCTGCTCTCTTTGTTGCTCAAGGTGCAAGCCAGTCGAACACGTTGCTCAACTGTTGGCTTGGCGGCACTCACGCCACTGCTGGTAGAATCTCAGATGCGCAGTCGCAGGAGTATCCTGTTGGTAATGAGGTCTTGTGGACAACTTGGGAGAAGCCTTGACGGATGGCTAACAGCTTGATGCATAGTGCCGTTCATCCCCGTACTAGTGCACGTCCTAAAGGTATGCTGCCAAAGAATCCAGCCTGCGTGGTGGAAACCATCATAAATGCTCAAGCAGCGCCGAGTGTATTAGCCTTAGTATGGATCACAGCGATGTTCGCAGTAACCCCACAGGCTAGTTTTGCGCATGGATACGTGCTCACAGCTGCATTGTCCTTGGCGGTTGGTTGGTTGGTTGTACGAGCAGGCGGTCGACAGACACGCAATCACGAATTTTGGAACCCTGGTCTTGTGAGCTGTGAAGAAGTTGGAACCCCCAACAAGTGATACTGCGGGCGCTGTATTTGATGTGCTTGAGCCTGTGTTTCTGGTACTGAGCTTCCCTTTGAATATGTTTGCCATTTTCCGGAGGAGTGCTAGTGTTCGAGTCATAGCTGCTTGCTGACCTGAGGTTAGCTAGGTGCTTTCATTTAACAACGTGAGTTCAAGTTATTGTTAAGCAGAACACTACACTAGCAGCCAGGTGCCCGGGATTGCGCAAGTTCCGAAATAGTCGCATTGAACATGTTGCATAGAATTCTTTAGACGAAACAATCAATCCGCAGCCTGAGGTTTCCAGTGGGAGTTGTGCGCAGGCGCTTTCTAGGCGATTGCACTGCAGGAACAACCGACGCCTGCCCAGTTTGGAAGCGCGTGCTGAGGAGAAGGGAGGGGCCGTTGTTGTTCACAGTTCAGGACACAGCCGCGGTGTTGTTCCCGGCCACGACCATCCAGTTCATAGAAGTGCCCCTCACCGACCGAATTGACGCGTAATATCGATGTCTACGACGCCCCGCGAAATCGGGACCCTTGTCGTTGTCATCCTCAAGGCGGTATGTGCCGCTCGCTGTTCGCGCTCGACTCCTCACGGGTGAACGTCGCGCTGACGTGCTCTCGTATTCCTCCAGCAACATCTCCCCAACAAGCGGCATATCGGGAAGCAGGACCCGTATTGCTGCGTCACTCTAAGTGGCGACAAACGGCGGACGCGCGCGATCAAGCGCGGTGGCCAGCATCCAGAGTGGGATGAGGAGGTGCGCTTTACGCTCTACGAAGACATCGAGGACACGCTTGCGCGGGCTGCAAATGGCGGAGAGACGCCTCCGCCGCCTCCACCCAAAGAAAAGGATTCGAAGAAGAAAAAGAAAGTCAAAGGCGGGAATGCAATGATGGTTGCGTGTTATGCAGACGACCCGAAGGAGCCTGAGCTCATCGGCGAAACAGTTGTCGACCTCTCGGAAGTCTTGACCAAAGGCGAAACTGACGGTGTGCATTGTTTTCGAATCTAACTGTACGGATGAATCTAACATCTTTTTGTATGTAGAGTGGTTTACTCTACAAAATAAGGACAAGTTCAGCGGAGAGGTCTACTTAGAACTAACGTTCTGGTCAAATGTCCGTAGAGTGTTATATGTTCCATAAACCTCCGCTTACGCCAGTTGCAAATGTAGGAGAAGCCACCAGAAAAGAAGAGCAGAATCAAACCGATGAGGTCAAGCAATCAGTATGGGGGTCCAGGCTCCTTCGTTTCTTCGGAAAGTGAAAGCAGCTTCAGTAACGGCGACAACGGCAGTGCTGCACCGTCGTTGCGTTCATCAAGCTCTTTGGCTCAGCTCAGCCTCTACAGTCCGCCATACGAAAGTCAAAATGCAAGGACAGTGAGAAGTCAAGGAACAGGATCGACACTCAATCAGCTTGCCGATGAATTTGGCGGATTGTCTGTAGGCCCAGGTTCCGGAGGGCCGCAGAGAAGAAGAGAAAGCTTTCCGGTGTGTCAAATAGCGAAGTGTTATCGGCAATAATTTTCGGTCGCTGACGTATCTTCGTGCTTTCCAGCCCCCCCGTAACGGTCATACTCCGCGACCATCAGATCCAGTTTACCCGTCATTGAATAATTCTATTTCGTACCATTCTACTGGTTACAGCTCAGGAGACTATTCAGATCCTGGTTCTTCGTTTTCCTACGAAGCCCCAGCGACACCTGTGGCCCGTAACCACCACCGCCATTCCTTTGGAGAGCCAATCCAAGCGTATACTCCCTACCAATCACCATATGATCCTAATCCTACCCAGTCGGGTGGCTATTCGCCTTCGCAAGGTCACGTTCAATCGAATGCTCCGTCAATGTACAGTATACCTTCGAGTTCATCGGGGTTTGCCCCAGTATCGACGCCTACACCCTCTGGATACGTATCTGCGCCACCGGGAACACCTGCTCCTTCTGGCTTCATGCCACCTAATACTCAAACTCCTGCACCTACTGGTTATGCCCCACACCCCTCGCAAACTCCTGCTCCATACGGCTATGGGCCCCAACCCACGTATCCAGGATTTGCGCCTCCCCCGTCGGCCATGGGGTATCATCAGCAACACCCGGCCCAAGGATATCCTGCCTACCAGCAATATCCTCCACAGCCGACTTCTGCACCTCCGATGATGTATCCACCTGGACCACCGTCGGGAGTTCCGCCTCCTTCCCACTCGGCCCCTCCGCAGCATTACATACCCTTTCCTTCTCCTTCTCACGCAAATCCTGTTCAGCAGTATCCAGCGTATACACCGAGCACTCCTTCGCCTCCCCAGCCGCCACCGCAGCAATACAATCCGTCGCCGCCTGTGCAGGGTTCGCGTCCCCTTCCGATGCCCGGGATGCAAAACGGATCGTACCCGGCGACACCCCCACACCCCGCCATACCGACCCCTCCTCACCCGGGGTCTATGGTCTACACAGGCACACCTCCACACATGCAGACGCAGGTACAATCTCAAACACATCCATTGCCTACCCCACCCGGTGCGTCATATCAGGTACCGTCAAACACTGGGCCTCCTCCGCATTCGAACGGATTCATCCCTCCTCCGCCCCCACCCCCGCTTAGGAGGCTTTCGGGTCCCCCTGCCCCGCCTTCTGCTCAATACACCAATCAGCAGGGCTCACCAGAAGCAGCGAATGGCCGTGGCCAGTCTCCTGCTCGCCCGCCCCTTCCTCAGCCTCCTGCAGGTGCTGGTGGTGTTGGACCCCTACCTCCGCCTCCGCCACTCCAGACTGGATCTGGATTTCAACCGCCACCTCCCCCGCCTCCCTTGACGAAGCGAAGCGCGTCACAGTCGCAGTCGCAGCATCCG
The DNA here is from genome assembly GCA_024195185.1 of Coniferiporia weirii. Lineage (NCBI taxonomy): Eukaryota > Fungi > Basidiomycota > Agaricomycetes > Hymenochaetales > Hymenochaetaceae > Coniferiporia > Coniferiporia weirii. The sequence goes on from JAKOPK010000102.1 coordinate 29,270, forward strand.
CTGCCTTATCCGCCGGCGGCACCTCCGCGGAGCGTAAAACCTGGAGAGATTTACAATCCTGGGCCGCCACCGCGTCCGCCTGCACAAGTGGTGTATGATAGCACCACGGGGTTCTGGACGGCCCCACCCCAGTGAGATAAGATTGATAATCAGCTTTCCTATTCATGCCATTACACGACACATCTCCTCTTGCTTACGCTTTGCACGAACATTTGTATCGTTTAAACAAACTCATCAACCCGCTCATTCATCACATCCATTCACACGGCGACCGATAAACACACTTGCAGAATGTCTTTGTCCAGATCTGTCCCAGTCATACAACAATGTTTTCCTTTTCCTATTTTTCTTTTCTTTCTTTTGCTTGCTTTGCATTTGCCCGCCCTCTAATTCGTTAATTGCCAAGAGTTCTGAACAAAATGTATCCTGAGGCGCATCTTTAGTATTTATATTTAGTCGAGTACAGAAATCGACGAACCTATTACCTGATATTTTATCGAAAACAACAGTCCAATAGTAAACAAACGTACGAGCGATATAAGGATAGGATGGCACTACGTGTCCCGAAGGTCATCTACTTTGTGACGCCGAAGGATCGAACTCCCGCTCCGCCTGCAGACGAGCAGCGCGCTCCTCTTTCCACTTCGCGATCTCCGTCTCGGTGGCGACCAGTCCACGCTTCGCGAGGTCGATGCGCGCCTCCTTCCGCACCCTCGTTTCCGTCACGCGTTGCCCGTGCTCGTGGGCAAGAAGTGCCGAGTCGGCGTGTGTGACGAGGCCGAAGCATACGACTGCGAGGAAGGAAGAAAGGTGGTAACTTTGTGCTGCTTATGCGGGTGTTTGGGGGAGAGGGAGAATGGGTGGCATGCTTACATCCCATGGTGAGGAAACCCTTGATCGCGAGGGTTTGTTTCCTGTGGACGTCAGCGTGGGCTTCGTCCGTGTTGTAATATTATGGAGATGGTCACATACCGGAACGCGGGCCATGTGTAGTGAGAGAGGGTCATCACCCCGGCACCGAACAGGCCGTACTTCAGCGCACCCTATGTGCGTCATAGGTTAAGCAGTGGGCGGACACATATGGGTTATACGGTCGATCGTCAACAGAGATATGTGCATTAGTGTTGTCCGTGAGCTTTTCAGAAACAGCGGTCCTGTGCGGGACGAGAACGAAGGAAGGGCTGACCCATGCACCGGCTCTGGCTTGGATGGCGTACGCTTCGTCGGCCTCTGCGCGCCGCTTTGCGCGGGCGACGGCGGACGACATATCTATAAGGGAGAGTTGGAGAGTGTTGCACACTGAGTTAGTATAGCCAGCGACCGGCGCCGACGGACCCGTTCAGCAAGGCCGCTCTATGCGAGTCATGTGATTTGGAGTTATGCGTCGCGGACGCGTTTCCGGGCTTTGCCGCCGATGACGATCTCTCTGTTCGGTGGTCACCAGTGGGATCGACAAGGCTCGTTCGTTGTTTCTGGCTACTAATTGGGCTACCCTGGTAGGGTAGATACAAGGAACACGCCTCCCTAGAACGATTTCGAGGTCAATTTTTTATTTAGAGGTTCTTTGCGGTATCTTGGAACTGGCATCCCATGGGGTACCAACCAGACAGCTTGTGTCTGTGAAGTTCGCAATCAATCAATCAAACTCGCGAGTAAGGGCACTGTGATGACTTTATTTTAATAGGAAGGTCTACAAGGGCCAGCTCTCGTGACACAAGGAGTTTCCCGTTCGTGAAATGTCTTTATACATTCTTCTCATATGCACTTTCCGGCTGCGGAATGCCGTGCTGAACACTCATATTTGTGACAATGAAAAGGAGTCGGAGCAGGCGGATACAACGTAGTGCACTATTCCTTGCGAGAATTCAACTGGTGCTTGTCTGCTGATAGTATATCGCCCTCGTCACACGCACAAGCCTTTCAAAGTGCGTCATTTGTTTGTGCATGGAAGCAAATCTGAAGTCATAAACACGTTTAACTAGGATGTATTGATAGCGCCTGACGAACCAGAGCCCTCCGAGTTGTGATAGTGCCATTACCATTGTAGAGAGGTCCTATGTATTTAAAATACTCATGATAGAGGTAGGAACCCAGAAAGGGGTACGAAACCTATGAACCTATTCACTGATTGATGCCCCGCCCAAAATTCAACAAGACAAAAATGCGTAGAAGGGCTTGTTGAACGTCGAGTCACTCAAAGAACAAATTGACAACGCCGCAGGTCACTATCCGTCGCCACAGAGTATTAGTGGAAATTTTTTCCTTAGCGCAGCCCTTAATCAGAAAAGGGGCTGATGGCATCTAGCCCTCAAGTGTTATCCACATTCCGAGCCTTCCGAATCTAAAGCAAACAAGATAACAAAAAATGCCCAAATCTCTAGATACGCTTCAACACCTCGTTCGTGACTTCAATCGTCGTCGCCTTGCCGCCCAGGTCAGGAGTGAGGAAGGCGCCTTCGCGAATGACCTGGTCGACAGCGCGTTCGATACGTGCTGCTCCGTCGGGATAGCCAAGTGTACGGAGCATGAGTGCCGCACTGCGAATCGCCGCGAGAGGGTTCGCGATGCCCTTGCCTGCGATGTCGGGCGCGGAGCCATGGACGCTGGAATTATAAAATTAGATACGCACGTTTTAATTCGGAATATAAGGGGATCACACGCACGGTTCGCCCATGACGAAGGAGTCTCCGGCATTGATAGAGGGGATTAGTCCAAGAGAGCCAACCAAAGCAGCCGCGGCGTCACTGACACAGACACATAAACACAAAGTTGGTGGAGTAAAAATGGGGGAACGCACGAAATGATGTCTCCGTAAAGGTTAGGTGCCACCATTACGTCGAATACCCTACATGCACGAATTTAGTTTGGCATTACGAGGTTCAGATAGCATATACGCACTGGGGTTCGCGGAACAATCTTTGGCGAAGATCAGCTTTTTTTAAAGGGAGATAATTTTATAACGTGCCTGTATACCGCGCTGTCAACGAGTTGCTCAGCAATCGTGACGCTGTCGTAAGCCCCTGCATGGGCAGCGGGAACTGCTCGAACGGTTTCGCGGAAGAGGCCGTCCGTAATGGAGAGAACGTTCGATTTATGTATAATGGTCAAATGCTATTTTGCATTTCTGTTAACGGCACAAATGGGTCTGGGCGGAGAAAATGACGTGCCTTGCGAGGTCGGTTTAAGGCGATGTCGAACGCGGACTTGCCGATCCGACTGGATGCCCACTCCGTAATGAGGCGTGTTGCACGCGCCTCGCGGCCTTTTGGTCCAATGGAACTTTCCTCCTTTTTAATATACTAAATAGCAAAAATTATGATCAATAATCCTCAGTGCGCCGACAAGTTACTCACCAGGCATTCCGTATTTTCGCGCACCACGACGAGGTCCACACCAGGCTTGTCCTCTGGATTTGCGGCTACAGATATTACAGGACGAATATTCGCGTAGAGGTCCAGCTCCTTGCGAAGGGCAACGATGGGCGAACTGTAACCCGTCACTTTACGCGATGGAGAGCTATAGAGCGCATTCAATAAGTCTTTTGAGGTATTGGTATAAGATTGACATACCTAACCGCCCCGAATAGCGCGCAGTCACATTCACTTTTCAGCACCCTATACCCTGTGGTGTCAATCGACTGTAGGTGAGGACCGCAACGTCGACACGCACTCGATGGTTTCCTCCGGCAAAGCTACGCCCTTGCGGGTGAAGTAGTCAAATCCTGCATCTAAGCTGATAAACTCTGGCTTGGGTATGCTTGAGCCCAACGCTAATATTGCCTCCTTTGCAGCCTAAAAACGTTGACAATTCAGCGCGTTCTGACGCATGCCGGATCGCCAGATGCTAAATAGCTGCGTACCGGGATAACTTCATGCCCAATGCCATCTGCGGGAAGTAGGCCAATTTTCAGCGACGAGCGCACCACTGTAGACATAGGTCGAATCCCCGCGCGGAACGCCATGTTACCTCGTGTGCGGGGGTAGTAAGTAGAGGGTGTGCTAAAGCCGAAATCAAAATTTAGAATGTCACGTAGGTCACGTGCAAACACGCAGAAGCAAATAACGCGCCTCGCGTAACCGCTAGGGTTTCGAACGGTCGCGATCAAGCCACTCGACCACCTGTACCGCGTTACACCTTACCCGCAGTCGCGATGGATGCTCCGTCGACATCCCAGCTAAGCCCAAGGCAGGCTCTTTATGACCTAACGAATGACGTTCTTTCTTCCCCAAACTCCCCGACGAGGGGAAAGCGACGCGCCGACAACCACGACATTGCGAACAAGCGTTTGAAACTCACGGAGGAAAAATTGGATGAGGGCGCTGAAGAAGTAGACAGGGATATGGTCGTGAAGAGCTCGGGTGCTAGTGAATCTCGGCTTCTTGATAGACGATGCCGTCCAAGTGCCTTTGCTTCGCTACGTGCTCTAAGAATGGGCGACCCTGTAGCCCGTCGGCTGTTTACGCGTAAGCAAACCCACAACATGCACTTGTCCATCTCGCTCAAGCAGCCGCTTAAATACCTCAAGTACCAACAATACGTGTACTGGAATCATTTGTATCCTCAAACAAGTCGGACTTGTTTAAATGTCACTCTCTGGACTCGGGCTCTTTCTTAACGCCTCCGTACGCGTGTGCTTACTCGTATGGTGCGGATTTAGCTATGATTTGGTCTACTGAGGACTTATCCAGAGAAACTAGCATCGAAAAGGGGCCAAGGATCTATCCTCGCGGTCGCAACCGAGCAGGGTACAGTCGATATTCTCTCCACAGCGAAACGGAGAGACTGGGATCCAGGTATGCTGTTTCCCTTGCTGCATTTTCGAAGTTCCTCACCATACTGCAGAAAGCTCCCGGACGACCCTGAAAATCCATAACAACGGCATCTTCGACGTGAAATGGTCACCGTCCGATTCATATATCGCGACTGCTTCAGGGGACCGAAGTCTTTGTATTACAGACCCTCGCTCCTCAACCGGCACAGCGCATCATAATCTGAATGGAGGCCACTCCAGCACAGTAAAATGTGTCGCATGGGATCCATTGCACACTGACTTGCTGGCGAGCGGAGGTCGTGACGGGTGCATATGTCTATGGGATATAAGAGAGTGTAGCCAAAACTCGTCAAGTCAGGACGACGCTGAAGGTCGTCGTAAACCTGTCATAACCATCCCTTATGCGCATGAGACTCGTGCCGGCAAATCTACAAGAAAGGGCAGAGTTATACTCGCGCCGAAAAGCGTGACATCTTTGGCATACACTCCGGGTTCACCACACGAGATCATAAGCAGCGGCTCCGGAGACGGGTTTGTCTGCGCACGTCATTTACAAGGATGATCATGTTTTGACAACGCAATTATTTATAGCATAATTCGCAAATGGGACTTGCGCTTCACTCCACCATCGCCTACGAAGCGTTCCAAGAAGCCCGCCCCAATCCTTCCCATAGATGATTCTGTAGATGACCTAACAACACTCCCCTCTGGTGCGCCCTCTGCTGGGCTTATGTTCTCACCTAGGCGCGCGCGAGGGATCATTTCGATGACATTTGGGAGTGGACCGAGCGCTGGCCGGATTTTCGCGCTGAGTAACGACTCACGCATCCACACGTACAACGCCCACGGAGCCGCCGGAGCGCCGCTCGACATTCCTCAGGTGGACCAGGCGTATGCTCACCGGCACATGGCGACAAACTCGTTCTATGTGCGTACGGCAGTAAGCCCATGCGGCAGGTGGCTGGCGAGCGGTGGTGCGGGTGGATCGGCATTCCTTTTCGACGTAGCTGCCGGTAATAGCGGAGAAGAGCTGAGTGTGCGGGGTGTAGAGCTGAAGGGCCAGGAGGGGGAAGTGGGTGCGATAGATTGGGCAGATGGGGCTCTAGCAACATGTGCGGATGATGGGACGGTAAGGATCTGGCGGCCAGATGTTGAGAGGCATAGGACGTGCACGGAACAACCAGAAGAGGCCAGATGGGACTGGAGCTGGGGGAGGGTATAATCGTTTAACATACCGCGCCGTCTTACTTTCTTGCGACACCTTTAATTCGATCCACCTTGAGTACACTCAAACCGCGTGGCAGTGCTTGGAAGGTCCAACGTGATGAAGGCGTGCTTAGGAGAAGAAATAAAAAGTAAATGATACATGAGGGGTATACGGACACAATGTATTGCCGTAAGTAGATGCTGCCATAGATTAATGCAGAAGTTAGGCGGCAGGACCATGACTGGAAACGAGACAAGTCGTGCGCGTTCGTCATTGCTTCTGAATAGCGTTTACTAGCCTTTAATGTACAAGAGATCAGACGCGATCCACACTATGAGAAAACAAAACACGCACCAGTCCAGTCCTTCCTCGAGTCCCTCACCCTTTGTTGCACAGCTCCCGCGGACACTCCATTGCCGCCCTTTCTCCGCGCCAGCAAGTCCTAGAGCATCGCTGACTTCCTCCTCTTTCAATGCACCGCCGACGTCCTGTTTGTTTGCGAATACGAGCAAGGGTACACCGCGGAGCTCGTCTTCTGCGAGCATAGTGAGCAGCTCTGTGCGCGACGTATCGAGGCGATCTCTGTCCGACGCGTCGATTACGTAGATAATCGCAGACGTATTTGGGAAGTAACACCTCCAGTATGGTCTGTAAGAATGGAAGACATTAATGTGGGAAAGCAGAAGAGGAATCGATTGTCAACGAGAACATACCGGATGCTTGATTGCCCGCCTAAATCCCAAACTTGAAATTTAATATTCTTATACTACAAGTACACATAAGTATTCTCAATAAGATATGCTGATTGATACACCAAATACGCACCTGTACGGTCTCCACATTGAAACCAATGGCTAGGGGTTGAGAATGTCATTAATTGCCTCACCCATGAATGACTTCATGAAAGCTCACTGGGTATCGTCGAAACGACCTCTCCAATCTAGTTCAGTTTGCGTTAGATTGAGCCATTCCATACGCAAGACAGGCAATGTGCACACCTGAAGGCGATAGAGAATAGTGGTCTTTCCGGCAGAGTCGAGGCCAAGCATAAGGATGCGGACGTCCTGCTCCTTACTCCATCGGACGAGGGAAGCAAGGGAGGAGAACAGCGAGGAGACAGATAGACCCATTATTATCGTCTGCGGTCGGTACCGTCGTCGTGGTCGTGGTCGTAAAGCGTGTCGGCTGTCGGTGTAACACTGAGAGCTGCCGGCACTCGCTCGTCTAAAAGGCACAAGATGACGGCTGGTCAACTATTGGTCAGCCATCAGATGGTTACCTTTTGTAGGATCTTTGCAGATCTAGCTATTTTTATTTTCATTGGACCTGACCAGACCACTTCGCCGAACTGTATTGGCCATGAGCGCTGAACTCGAGTCCGTCGCGGACAGAAAAGAAAAGAAGAGGCGCAGAAGTAAGAGGGTAACCGAGGACAATGCAGAGGCGGACGTGAAGCCAAAGGAGAAGAAGGTCAAAAAGAAAAGCAAAGAGGTAAGGAAACCAGAGTCGCATCTACTGCAAATAAGGCTATTGTCAACACTAACTTACTATCGCTAAGTAGGAAAGGGTCTCCGAGGATGGGACGGCTGGTGCAGAGTCTCCAAGCCGCGCAGAGAAGGGGCGGAAACGGAAGCACCATAAGGCCGACGTGAATAATGAAGTACCTGATGCCGTGAACAACCACGAAGTCGGCGAGCCTTCCAAGAAAAAGCGAAAGAAAGAGAGGAAGGACGGGGAGTCATCGGAAGCGGTCGATGTTGAGGATATAGATGTGGAAAAAGTGAAACACTCGAAGGCGAAAAAGTCGAAGAAGAGTTCTTCCAAACACAAGGACGAACGATCGGAGGAGGCTGTCGATTCAGGCGACTCTTCGACGGCGAAACACAAGAAATCAAGCAAGGACAAAAAGAAGCGCAGGAAAGACCGCGAGGAAAATGGTAGCGCTTTGCCTTTCCCTGATCCTTCGGCCGATACAGAGTTGACGGAGAAGGCTCGCGGAGGTACGTCAGTTCACGCGTCCTGTAGATGCTTCGCCCAGTGATAGTTCTCCGCTGCACAGCCCTATCATACGTATACACTCGTCTCTCTTCTCCCGATTCTTGGAAATTCAACAAGGCTCACCAAAACTGGATCGTCAAACACCTTTTCTCACCCGATGATGTACGTTGAGTGTTTCCTATGTCTTCTCACCAGATGTCCTCACCCGTTTGCAGATTGCCGAGAAATACTTGCCAATAGTAGCAGGTTATCTTTCCGGCTGTCAGGGCGGTGTACGGGAGGTAAACCATATTTATACGAACTGGCTTCTGATTCTTGACGCTGACTCCCTCCAACTAGAATCTTATCCAAACATGCAATAAACACCTTGATCCGAAGGCAGAGCCACCAGACTCAATCACTCTCGCGCCTGATGCACCGAAGGAAGTTAGCACCACAGATGCAGCCTCTAAGGAACCAGCACGGGAAGACGTGGTGCTTTCACCGGAAGTGCAGGAGACCGTTAAGGCGAGGGCGAGAGTGATTCTAAAGTCTTTAGGATGTGCACCACCGGACTTGTAATAATAGTATTCGCATCCTTCCATTATGTTTTTATCAGCCAAAGTGAATGATTGCGCTCGAGGTTTATCAAATAAAAACGAATAACAGTAAGTAATACATCAGGGTACAACAATAATGATAATTATTGATTGGGAGTGGTAAGATGATATAGATTATACGAGTACAGTCTTAGAATAGCCTCAGCCTGAAGTGGACTTAAAGAACATTACACGATTGTCATCTGAAACCACGATCACATTGTCGCCGTCAAATTTTGTCTGCGCAATCTTTTGATCAGGAAAACACATAATCTGCGATGTGGTATAAACAAATTAAGAACAATGGAGAAAACGAGTAAGACAGACCTCTTGTTTCCACTTGTGACAATTGCGTAGGTCCCACAGACGCAGCTGACCATCGCGACCGCCCGACGCAAACGTATTCATGCCATCCCGAGTGTCGACATCCCCTCGGCGATAACGTCCTTGCAAGCGTGAAGTTTCATATCCGAAGCGCTGCACGGGTCGTCCGGTGTGCATTCGATAATCGTACAACTCGAATTGGGAATCGCGATGTGCTACCTACAGTGTTCCGTTGTTACAACGCAACAAAAGTCGAAGGTAGAAGACGAAACTCACTTCCAAAAGTACGCATTCCGGTCCCGCGCTATGTAGCTGGTACACAGAGTTGCTTGTCCGGATCGTGCTGAGTGTTCGCTCGGATGGGAGGTCGTACACATGCACGTAACAGTCAGCGCCTGCACTCAACAATTTCGGCGACGTATCAGAGACAGCGAGCAGCGACTGCACCGTCGAGGTATGTCGTACATTAAGAACACCAGAAATTGGAGGGGAAGAAAGAGAAGCATCGAGTGACCAGAGGTGCACAATGTGGTCGTATCCAGCACTAACGAAAGATAGCGAGCTACCGGACGTGGGGAGCGTGGTTACCGCGCTTACACCACGGAGTACTCTGTCGCGGCCTGAGGAAGTACGACCAACTGTCGTGATGCGCGACTCCTATTCGCGAAGCAAAAATGAAAGTCTAACAGGTGAGTCCGAGGGATCTGTTTTACTCACCACGCCATTTGCAAAATGTATCAGTGATAAAGCACTCTCTTCGCGTGCCTGCGCGACGACTGCAATGTTATCGTAGGGAGCAGCCAGTAAACATGCATCATCGATCGAAATTTTGTCAGCATGGCTGGGCGAATGGACATTTCTCTGACGCCTAAACATTATGGCGTTTCGTGCCGCATACATTAAGTTGATGCGGCTAATTCAAAAATCTCGAAAAAATTCACCTTGGCAGCGCTCTAGTAATTCCTCGTACAATACCACACATGGACATAACATAAGACATGTCCTGCGTGTGCGAAATAAGGAGTCGGCGGGCTTTATCGTTGTTGTCCCTTGGTAAGCGTATAACGTCTGCAATCTCTTCTTCCAAATAAAAGTCCCTCGATCCGCTCGGCGCAGGTGACATCGACTTTTCAGTTACCATGCACTCGACATCTTTCGGTTGAGGGGACGGCGAAGGAGAAGACATGATTTCAATGACTTCATTGGCCGGTTCTTCAGGAAGTATGGCGGTCCTATCGGGGGACGGAAATCGGGCGGGCACCCGCATCGGACCGTAAGTCAACGTAGATTTTCCAGAGCGGAATAGACGCGAAGGCCCCCAAGTAGGCGAAGGGAGTACAACCCCGGTGTCCCGAGTGTCTGCCATCGCAACATCATATTTTTCCGCTTTCGCATAGGCTGCGAGGCTGCGCCTTGGTGAAGGTGGTCGGCCAGAAGCAAAATGTGTAGTCGAGATATTCGAGGAAGTATTGATCTCAATGAGGTCCTCCAGCTTCACGTCAGATCCAGAGGGCATATCGGCATTTTCATCAATAACCATGGCATCATTGGATTTTCCCATACTTGTACGCCCTCCTTGCGACTTATCTGTGCATAGAACAAGGAAACAAAAATGGATTAGTTAGTACGCCTACTTGTCTGATGAAGGGTTTTGGGACCTGAAGTAATTATTGGGTTACCCGTTGTCTGGGACGCGTGAATCGCCCGCGACTGACGCGTGTTATTGGAACCTGTCTTCAAATAGTTCTTGGGAGCGTCGACGGCCATGTCATGTAAAGAATTCTGAGGTGAAAGGGCGCCCCTTTTCCACTCCGGTCTTGCACCCTGGTGCCCACTAAAGAAGGGACGCCCATTTGCACCATTATAACCAAGGGTGTCTTGTTTCGCTTGGAAATTAGAGTTTGAATAGGACCGAGCTCGAGGATATGGCTGATAATTGTGCCTTATGTAATTATTAGAAGCGGATGGTGATTGGTCCGCACGTCCTGAGAGGTTAGGAGATTGGAAGTTGCGAGAAGTCTGAGCGCGTCGAGGGTCTGGACGGTTATTGTACGACGCTACCGATGGTGACAGATCAAGTAACATATGTTGTGTTTGTCCCGGGGACCCAGCGGAGGTACTTGCATTACGAGAGCTCCCAGACTGAAAGCGAGCTGCATAGTGTCGAGACGCCGGGCCATTGCGGCCACGATAGCCGCCCTTGTAAAACGGAGGTGGTTTTGGCTGTGTGAGGCGAATAGCAGGGACACCTGCACCTTTGGGCAGAATACGTGTCTCGTTTGGCTGTGAGTCTTCCCCCGACATGCCCTTTGGGACGGTGTTGCAGGGAAGACTAATATTGTGGATTTCAAGTCGGTGACTCGGTGTCAACCAACCGCGGCCATGGAAAAGAACCGTTACGGCGTTACGTGACATACCGCGCCTCGAGACGGAGTGGCGGTGGCGGGTCGCTGCTGCCGCGGCCCCCTATCAATCCGAGCCACGGATTTTATCTTTTCCTCCTCCTCAGCATATGCCACTTGATCATGCTATCAAACGACCTGTACATGAAGTTGATATCAAAATCACGGCTAATAAGCGCCCCAAGCTTGAGAGTGACGAAGAATTTGCGGCGAAGCCTCGACACGATGTCAACGGCAACAGGCCTGGCTCACAAGTGACTCTTTCGAGCAAGCTCTTAACGCGGGGCGTTGAGAGGGTTACTCCATATCCAGAGCAGTGCAGACCAAATGTACAGAACAATGGCTGGCACCGGCGCCAACTCGTGAAAAACGTCACAAAGAGGCTTGCCGATCAGGGAAAGCGTGTCATCGGCATCCCAAGGTTTCTGTGAGTACTTGTAGTAACGGATCCTTGCGGAAGGGCTTTGCATCCTAACAATAATTGGCAGCGATGATGGAGTGGTCTTTGACTGGTAAGAAATAACATCGCTCGTGTGAACGCGGGTCCTGACCGCTACTTATTATAGGCTACTCGACAAATCAATAGGAGATCCTGGTTCGGATGACAAAAAGTCGACAGAAGACATTGAAACGCCCATTGAAGCGATAAAGAATGACGAAATACCGGAAAGCGGAGGCTTCCTTGGCGCCTCCGCGAATCGGAAGAATCAAGATTTGGAATTCCTTAAGCCACGGCTCCTTAGATCGGATGCCTCATTGCCCTCCGCTCAAGGAGCATCGGGAGGTGATACTAATATTCAAGGAAATCCACTGGTTATCTCGGACCCGGACGACGCTAATATGCAACTGAACAATATACGTATCGAATCCCATATCTCTCTAGAGGTGGATGCTGAGCATGAAAACGAAAAAGGCATGTACACGTCCACCCCTGTATCAGGATTCGACAACGGTGGAGAGGCCAGCGACTTGGAGGACACGGCTTTCCCATCCTCGTTCTCCGAGTTTTCGTCGATTGCTCCAGTGTCCATATCTGGACATGACCAACCGGAGCAGGCTGTTGTGCAGTTCATGAGTCCATCCTTTGAGTTTGAGAACCTAACGGAAACTTTTCCGGTCACTGACGAAGCCTCGTCGGATCTCCTTAACGATAACGATAAACATTCTCGATCACCGAGGGCAGATAATGAAGGCCTTCAGGAGCAGAACGAAGTCCCACATTCTGAACAGACTCGTACTTTCATCCGACCTGAACATCAGACCACCACCTCACGGGAGAGTGTCGAAATGTCGGGGCACATTTTCCCACTAGAATATTCAGACTCGGATAGCTCCCACACTGCGGCTGTTCCCTCTGTTAATGCGCAAACACCTCCTGCTTCTAACGACGAACCTACTCGTTTGGAGCAGGTTTCGCGGACGGGAGTTCCTACTCCACCATCCTACCTAAAGAACCTTCGACATCCTCTCCCTCCGAGACCACGTACCGACGGAACTGAAGATATCATTGGTACACCTAACAGACACAGATACAGTTCCTTAAGAGAGATAGACTGGATTAATTATAAGTCAATCGTCTTCATCAAAAACCTCCCTCAGACTTCAACAATCGAGGATGTTTATGATTACTTGCGAACCAATGGTTATCCTTTTGAGAGGTATTCCCCAGTTTGCTTCGGGTTTTTATTCTAGTCTTATTCCGTATCTAAGGATCGAGGATGTCCAGATCCACAATGCTAGAAAGCCTATCGTCTCTGTGCAGTTTTTGAATCCACGGGACGCGCAGAACGCGATTCGCGTGTTGGAAATGTCAACGACCCCTTTTTCCATTCCATTTGAAGGCCCATCCCACTTAACAAGAGGACGCATTCGCTTTGAACGCTGTGATCCCCCAAAGCGGCATTCGGCAGGTTCTCTCGCACGTAGAGTGACCATTGCCCCTTCTCTTCCTACGACTCTGTCCCGACGGACGCGGACCCAGGGCTCCCAAATTCACACTCCAGCGGTGCCACCATCAGCCCCTCGTCCTCCTAAGTCCCGTGATCCCCCGTCTGCGCGTCCCGCGCCCGATAAACAATCGCAGTCTAAGAGAGTCGTGTCAGGCCACTCTCACCCGCCGCCTGTAGAAGTACGGGAGTCCAGTGGGGCCCTACCTGACGGCCAGGCCGGGGGCGGTGACGCTATTAATATTTCATCTGGGTTAAACAAGGATGTTGAAGACGACAATACCAGTACGACCTCGTCTAGTGAAGACTCAAGTGAGTCTGACTCGGATACTGACAGGACTGAAGAAGACGCTCGTAATACACGCCGATCGGAGGGTCCTAAAGGAGAGGGCGAGCGGATTATTGTAGCCGCAAGACTGAAGCAGTGTACGCGAGTGCAAGTCCCAAAGGTCTCATACGGCCGTCCGCGACGACTAATTCTGCCGTCGGACCGTCCTAGCCCGTTGCTGACGGTTACAATGCGAGGAGATATACAGTTCATAGACCAAACATCTAGGTACGGAATCCAATGTGCCAATGTTATAGTTGTGCTGTCTGATATTCTTCCAAGGAAGCGCATAGCGAACTTATCGCTGCCTGCACTGAACGAGGCGTCGATGCGGGTTGAGGATGCCTGTTTGATGGAGGGAGCCGTTGTTCTCGGCTGTAGTAAGGGCAATAGCCAAGCCTCGATTGTTGTCACTAGCAAGGTACGAGATTCTTCTTCTTCGGTCGATGTTTAGAGGAAGATACGAATAACGTGCGTCGTAGGCAAATTCAAAACCGTCAATACACCCTTTGCCCAATACGCCGCATTCTGAGCAAGGAATATCCTGCCTGGCACCATTTATACCGTCAGACTCCACCGGATTCCTCTCCGGTGGCTTCGACAAGACTGTTCAGCGCTGGTGCGTATCACAGAATAGGCCTGACTCCGGTGACACGAGGAGTGGTCGCCAACCAGATCACTCCGCGACCGTGCGTCTCCTTGGCGGGCCATTTAACTCCTTAATCACGTCAGTGGCGAACCATCCCTCGGCGGCCCAGCGCGTGTTATGCGCTGCAGGGAGGAAGCTGTGGACGCTCGACTTGGGGGGTCGTAGAGCCCAGTGTTTGTTTTTCCCCTATAGAATCACAGTTATCATGTTAGTACTCACGTTTACTCCGTATATTCAGCCGCGGAGTTTAGCAATGCCATACACCAAATTCACGTGCATAAAAAGAATCCGAATGTCATAATTGTCGAGGTTTGTACTTTTTCTTTCTTTTTACCGAATACGGAGCGGAGATGGATGAGATACGGCTCTAACAACACGAACCCAAAGGTAGATCATTTGTTGCAACAAATTCAGGTCCACGATGTAAGGAAGCGGTACCGGGGAAGGCCTGAGCAGGAGTTCGGATACGGTGACACCTCCGCATCCGGGGCCCAAATCCGCGCGCGCCATCGCCGGGGCGATACGAATGTTAATTACTTCGCGCGTGGGTTTGACGATGGCACCGTCTGCCTTTGGGACTATCGGAAGCATAAGGTAAGTCGCATCTGAACGGACTTAGCCTTTTGGACCCGATACTCAGTTTCCCCCGAAGACCACCGTAACGGCGCTTAAGTGCGACGAGCCTGTCTGGCACACGGTCTTTTCCGATCGTAAAACGAGCAACGTGTGGGCCTATGCAGGCAGCGTGGTTACTTACCTTGACCTCGACCTGTCGAAGCAACATACCATGACATAATGAAAATGTTACCTATTGGACTGAGACGAGTACCAGCGATAACAAGCCAGTTTTATCGTATATATTAAACCGCATATAGACCTAGTAACATACAAATCCCATTCAGTAGCTAATCGTGCATGATGCAACAGACCCATTAGTGTGCAAATACTGTTCGCAGACCAGAATTGACAGAGTCTACTCCTGTGTCCATTGGCCGAGCTCGATGGCAAACGCCGTAGCGAGCTTCGCGAACTCGAGCATGTGCTCAAAGCTGAATTCGTCGGAGATGTCAATCCGGCTATTTGCGCATAAGATGAGTAACATGCTCGGGAGAAAGCTTCGCGAAGTGATGGAAGACTCACTCGCTTCCAGAGTGTATGAACTTGTTAGAATCCTCAAATGTGCTCTCTGAATTAGGCGGGAAGCAGGGAGAATGAGCTTCCATTATTTGCACGGTTATGGCATCGGAGTAGACTTTACCTATGGTGAAGATGGAGGGGTATCCGGCCTTGTTCCACGACGCGCTATTCGCACGAAAACATCCGTTGTTAGTCGAACCATTCAATGCATACATTTGATATACATACTGGTCGCTGCAAGCGTATCCGCACTTGGTCTCAACATATGGAATGTCCAGGTACTTCGTCACGAGCTGCTTGTTGAACTCGGTAAGGCTAGAATGGAAACATGTCAAAAAGCGCAGTGGCTGGCAGGCAGGGAACAAGCGCGACGCACGCCTTGTTCGTGAAGTCCGTGATAACCCCAACAGACTCCTTGGTTCCCCTCTTGACCCAAGCGGTCATGTCGAACTGTTCATAGTCAGACGGAGCACGCGATAAACACGAGACTTTGCATACTTGACTCATGGCAAGAACATTCACGCCCCTTGACTCGTAATCACGAGCGACGGCCTGAGATCCGAGCAGACCTCCTTCCTGAGATTAAGAATGAGCGGACCAAATCTTCACGAACTCGAGGCCATGCATGGAGCCACGAAAACTCATGTTCGGCCTCGGCACGGCACGAGACTGCCCATGCTGTACGCACCTCAGCAGAGTAAAAGTGGAATTCAACTGTGCGCTTCGGCAGGAATCCTGCCGAGATAAGCCCACGATAAGCCTCGAGGATGGTCGTGGTTCCAGATCCGTCGTCATCGGCACCTGAACGAAAAAAAAAGGTGGAGCGAGGCGCAAGGCAAAGAATGGAAGTGAGTGAGGATGTTTGTGAAACGAAAGAGTCTTTCGCACCCGGCGCAGGCAGGAAGGGCCAAGCGTGCGTGCTAGGCGTTGAGAAGGCCGAGTCAGTCGGAATGTAAAGGTCCGCAAAACTGATTCAAGAAAAGAAAGGCCGGCGCTCGCACCTGTCCTGGTGGGCGCCTACGACGATCACTTCGTCTTCGGAAGTCGTCCCGCTAATTTTCACAACCTTAAGGAAGGTTTTAAGCTTGGGCCGAAACGCCGGAGAGGAAGTACTCACGATGGAACTCTGGTCCCACGCATGGGGGAACTCCGCAACGCTAATTCGCTCACGCAAAGATTCACTCGCCGAAGATGCGGTTATCTGTAAAGGGCCGAGGTGAATAATTTACTCTATAAATCAGAATGAGCGCTGTGAGACCTCGTTTATTCTTGAAAGAAGCCACAGTTGACTCTGTTTTCCGGTCTAGGCGGAGAAGGTTTATGCGCGCGCACTTATAACGCGTGATACATGCAGCGCTCACCTCACTGCGGTAGTCTAGATGTACAGTTTTCGGTTAAGTGAGTGAGCTTCCAATGAGTTAATTTTTTTCTGCGTACACCGCGTTCTGAAACTCGAGAAGATCTTGAGATTTTGGTACATATTCTCAGTGGAGAGTGTCCCGATGACCGATTGGACTTCCTTAGTTGTATTCGGAGCAGGGAACGACGCTACAGCATCACGAACACGTATGAGCTGATCCGAACCGGTTACATTGTAGCGTGAACGTACATTGCGCCACCGTACGGAGGTGCGCGTATGATCCCAGGTCAGCGGTGTCAGTTCTGCATCGTGTCGGTGGAAATGCATATCAATCAGCACGTTGCAAGGAAAAGACAGCGGGGGCCCATTACACATCAAGGAACTTGACGCCCTGGGCCTTGAGCTCAATCTGAATTGCGGAAATGAGAATAGCACACGGCGGAGCATGGGCCGAAGATACCTTCTCAAATTCGGTAAGGACTACTGGGGGTTCTGAGGGCCCCAGCTGAACGAGGCGCTTCTCAGCCAGGTCAAGGTTGTAGTCGGGATAAGCCCGATAGACCTGCTCAAAGCCGACGCGCCGAGCACCAGCACTGTCTACAAGGTCATCCAGGACGACTTGTGAAGCGCCAACGACAGCGATGAGACCGAGCAGAGCAGCTGTGCGGGCGAGCTTCATGGTAGCAGGTCAACGTAGAGAGGGGATTAGTGACGAGCAGCGCCGCTGAGCGACGAGAGCCTATCCGATACGGGCAATTGTGCGTCGATCATCACGTGAGTAATGTCACAGTCGTCACAGTCGTCACAGTCGCGAACGTCCGTCACTGCGGCTCTCCGGGTGTGCTGCCGTTCTGCTCAGGTTTTTGCTTCACTCGGTCTCTGGCTTGTCATCATGTCCAAGCTACTCCAGGCGCGAGCGCAGGTCGTCGTAAGTTACGAGTCTGTTAGTCTATGAAAGATTCCCTAACACGCAGATGTCTATAAAAACACAGCGCATCACGATTCAGGCAGGCAAAGCTGCGCCTACACCCCCGGTCGGCCCAGCACTCGGTGCGCGTGGTGTGAAATCGATGGATTTCTGCAAGGAGTTTAATGCACGCACCGCACACATCGAGCCGGGGGTGCCTGTTCCGACCCTCATTACAGTTCAACCTGACCGCTCGTTCACTTTTATCACGAAGACGCCCCTGACTACCTATCTCATCAAGAAGGCGGCTGGCATCGAGAAGGGAAGTGGCAAGCCTGGCCTCGATATCATTGGCACGATCAGCCTTAAACATGTGTACGAAATTGCGAAAATCAAGGCGACCGACGAGCACGTGAAGCATCTGCACCTCGAGTCGATTGCGAGCACTGTCATCGGCACTGCGCGGTCCCTTGGTATCCAGGTTGTGCCATGACATATGTCGGCTTTGCGGCGCTTGGGTCGGCCTGATTAATGTGCGTCCTTGCTGCGCGTTGCAGGTGCGAGCTCAAAAAATACTAACATACTTTTTTCGCAAGAATAATACCCCCCGCCGGGTTGTCTCTAGCCCCCGTCAGAGGATCGACGTTCACACCCCAACTGTACCTAGACGAGTTTATACATGGAGCTTTCTATTTCTCGGATACCTGCGTGAAAAAAAAATGATCGGAGAAGACAGGGATGGTGATGATTACGTGACGGTGAACGGGCCTCTTGAAAGCAGATAGGGTTGTGATGAGCTGGACAAGGTGCTGGAAGGCGGCAAGAAGTGAGCTCCAAGTAGAGAATTTGGCCGCGACTAAGTGCAGTCTCCATAGCGCGGATACCTATACTACCTTGAAGGACAATGGCGCTCGTCCATCGTATTTCCCAACAAGGAATCTTCGGACCTACACTACGGTTCGTCCGTCGAAGCGCTTCAACCGGTCGCACTCTGCCTTTGTACTATCACCTTCGTTCGCAAACAGCAGCGGCGAAGCAGGCACGAAGATGGCGCCCATTGTTGTCCGGTCTCTCCTCGTCGTCAGCTGTACCGGACTGCACACTGCTGCATACACCCAGCAGGCTTCGCGACACTGCCAAGCAGGCGCCAATCTTCATAGAAAGCTGTAACATCACCTGCCTAACCAGTCGACCCGCTGCGCTTCCTAGTCCCCGTCCGAACGGATCCAAGCACATCCTTGTCTCCTTCTCGGCTTTTTTGGCGACAATCGTAACTTTGGCCTATGCTCTTCCGTCGCCGCTTCTCGTTTGATTTTTCTATCGTCGCTAGCTTTAATTCTGATCTTGTTTATCTGTTTATGCGTCGGAGACAAGGTCTGTCCTCCTTCACCTCGCTCAATGGGGTGGCCACCATCGCCATACGCGGTCTTTCTTTTTTTCTTTCTGAACACTGTGCAGAACCCACAGGCCATATCTTGATGGCGCAAAACGCCTCTTTCTTGCTCAGAAGCCCGTCGTATCTGTCGTTCTTCTGATGCTGAGTCGATTTGGCCTATGCTGGACACTCTCGGATCGCTCCGCTCCACATCTACGCATCCTATTCGTGCATGGTTTTACCAATGAATGGGCCACCGGCGCATCGGCGCGTTGCGTTCCCCAAAGGCTCGTGTACACGTTCACGACCTTGTTGAGGAGTCATTCTATCGACCGATCGGAACTTTACTACACGTTGCAGATGGCACGGAGGCAGGAAGGGAAAACCCGCCAGGTGCTCCAAAAAAAAGTCTGAAACCCCAGTTGACAGATCACGAATGGGCCTTCAGGAAAGCTATAAGAAGGGTTCAACGACAGTGGGCTTTCCCCTTCAACAGGCTCTTCGTCTAATCGCCAGCTACTTACTCCCCGACCACCCCTCCCCGACCCCCTCTTCAACCTAATAGTCACCCCAAATGCAGGCCTTCAACGCCAACGGTGGTACCGACAAACTCTGCTGGACGTCAGACGACCCCCGCGAGTCTATGATTTTCGGTCCCTGGGGGGCCTTCTACCGTTTCGCGGTAAGCGTGACTCTCACCCGCCGTATCCGCGGTCTTCTCTGACCATTCCTCGTACTCAGCACGACTTCAACCGTGGCATTACCGAGTGCTTCCGCACGTCCCGCGGAGACAAGGAGGACCGTGTTGCTCGCTTCGAATGGGGCATGAACGGAGGTTTGGGTCGTGTCATGATTGGAAAGGTACTTTCACCCCTCGCTGTCGTGCGGCCAGAACTCTTATGTCGATTGTTCCAATTATACAGACTAGTGTTCCTATGATCGATCTCAGCAAGCCTTACTCTGGTAACCCCGTACGCGTCTGATCCCGCTTGTCACGGGATTTCTTGTGCTTATGTCGAACTATTGTAGGCCTACAGGACTTGCATTGGCCCAGACGGTCTCCAGTACAGATGGGCGCCTAGCGCAAACGGTGTTGACGTAGTGGTGAGTCAATAGCACAGCGTGTTGATTACGTAGCAACTAACCGCCCACTCTGCTCTCGGTTCATCTCGCTAACAGCTCCAGGACCCTTATAACAACACTGTCGCCTGCCTGCACCCTATCCGTCCGACGCGTTATCCAGTAGGTACGGTACACTACGAGTTTTACTTCTACAAAAACAGCAACGGAGGCGCAGTAAGTTGTCTCTTTCGTTGCTTCGCTCCGACCTCTTGCTCACTCCCACTTTTACTGCACAGCTTCTTCCCCCGGTTATGGACACCGCTGTGATAACCGCTATGCTCTACCGTTACTGCTCCGCGTACGGTCTGTAAAACGAGGAGTGCCGATTGTGTTCAAGTTCTCGGCCGGCGGCCTTACCAAATCTATGCAACCGCTTATACTATTGTCTTTTTTATCTCGTCCTGTGTGTAAGAGTAAGGAAGCGTCACTCCCCCCTTTTAATTGTTGTCTGTGTACTTAAGCCTGGTCATCGCCATCTCTGTGCTAACACCGGGAAAGATTTCGTCTATTCTGTCTCGCCGAGCTCGCCCTTCGGACGAAGCTGTTGTCTATTGTGTCCGCTAGGTCATGTAAAAAGCGTCCAAAATCTTATAAAAGTGGTGTTCTTTTTATCTATGCATGCGCGTGGTCTTGC